>VJOZ01006349.1:0-10994 GCA_009801055.1 Stichopus horrens | reverse complement strand
CCCCCAGGTCTAATTAACCCTACGTTTAGATGTGTAATGAATTGCACGATTGTACTCCAAGGAAGCTTGGCCGCTAATTTCCCTTCGACAACGATGGACATTACCTTGATCAAAGTTGTTTCTTGCTTGTCATCGTAGTCTGATAGGATTTGTCGCTGCTCATGCAGTTAGCGTCAGAACCGGCTGTCATTGTTTGTTGTTATTGTGCTAGCATTTCCTTTAAAGGAGGAAATCGCTGTAGGGTCAATCATCAGAACATTTTCTGTGAAACAGCCCATTGCTGTGATCTTGGGATGTTGCCACTGTCTATTTTGCTTTTGATAAAGCTGTAGCCCAAGGTCTGTTCACTGGGAGAAAAGGGGATATTTCACTTTTTATTGCATAGACTTTCACTTCAGGTGAGCCATTAACATGAATCTTGTGAAAAGTATCAGTGAGGACTGCCACTAAACAGCCCATATAGTTTGGCAACACACTCTCTAACTTCACGGAAAATGACCTTTCATTTTAACTTGTCCTTTATGTGTGTTTCCAACCGTGTTGTATATCCTGTCAGTCAAGTAAAGGGGTATGAAGACTTCATTTTTTAGCAGAAATCTGCCTTTTCCATTTCCTCTCCTGATTGAAACTTCAGCTTGTTTTGAGAATTCTTTCACAAAAATTGTGCCTACTGGCTTTTTTTTTCTGGTCAGATAAACAAAGGACTGGGTATCAGATCTAGAGATTTCTGCAACCCGTACCCCTAAGCATCGAAAGTATGTGAAAAAAAGTGTGTGGGAGTCAACATGGCACTTGATGAGCATGACCACAGCTGTACGTACTACTTGCGTTCCACTGATTGGTTCAGATATAGCTAGTTGAATGCAAACAACGTATGTGTGCTCGACAGAATCTATGCTCGTCTTCCACGAGTTTCAAACTCTTTCCTCTCATTTTAAGGGTATCACTCACTCTCTCTCCCTCCTCCACTCACGGCCCTCTCAGTGGATCTTTGGTTGATCTAAAATTCCTTTCATCGATTATAGAGGGGTTCAACCAATGTCACATGATTGGGAGTCACTTTGGTTTTGAAGGCTAAGGGTACACATTGTAACAACAGTATCTATGGTTAGTGGTGATTGTGTGATTTAAAATAGGCCTATTCTGAAGCCCACTACCCCCCCTTGTGTGTTTTGGCCCTTCAGTGCCTGGCACTCTCACGTCTATGATGTCACATGAAATCCCCCTTAAGTTGGTAGTCATGATCTTCCGCAGGATGCACATATCTGCGGCTCATTTGATGGACTTCACAGGGATGAACTCAAAGTCATTCTCACAATTATCCACTAGGGTGTACCTCCTTTATTGAAAAGCAGAGAAGTGCATGAGAGCTTCGTTACTACCTTCCTGGTCTTACAACTCGTACTACTGTACGCATCAGCAAAGGAACGTAGCAAGGATTTCCCATCCCTGTTGCCAGATTTCCCCTGTTGAAGTGCATCATTGCAGTGCATTTTACTCTCACGCAGACTGAAACTCGCTTTGTCGTTGAAGTGAACAGTTCTGGTTTCTAATCTGAACAATTCTGAATGTTTACATCCGGGTTTTTATTGAACTGGGGCATTGGGTGATTCTATCCTTGAAAGAGAAAATTCCTCATCCTCCTCCTCTGTCTCCTCCTCTTCCTAAAAAAAAAATGAAAAAACAAAAAACAAGGGGAGGGTGACATCCCTAGAAAGTAGTAAAAGAATGTTAGCAAGAAATCCAACAAGGATGTGAATGTACCACCAGCTAGAATGAGGCTTTCATTCAAAGAACTTATTAATAAAAGATAAGTAGAATTTTTGTACTTCCCCTTTTTGCACAAACCTCTCCTGAAATTATCCCCACAGATGGTCATTACCTCCAAAATTTGAATATGTAGTACAAACACCAATATACATCATACCAGGCAACAGGGTTGTTTGATTTAAATCAAGCTGATTAAAATCATGATTTAAACCATGGTTTTTAGTAAAAAATTCAAGAATAAAATGCTGATTTAAATCATGATTTTTTTTAAAAGAAAATAAGAAAAATCAACCAACAACTCTGCCAGGCAGAAGTCATCTTCTTCATTTTGTGGTACAAAGTATGCATGTGGTTACCTCAGGCTGATAGTTCCACAAAATTGTTCAGGTAAGGAATCTGTGGTTTTGGTGGGAAGTGTTGCTGGATTGGTAAAATTTTTGAAAGATTTTCAAAGTAAGTTCTGCTTTTGATTGCTATCTTTGTTTGTTTGTGTACAGGATGATTACATGGATGCCTTAGTTAGACTCAACATGACAGTCAGCAGAGCGTTCAAAGTCAATCCCAACATCAAATTTGAAGTCTTCATACACAAGGTTGACGGCCTCTCGGACGACCACAAGATCGAAACCCAGCGAGACATCCATCAGAGGGCGACAGACGACTTGGCAGACTCGGGCTTAGAAGGTGTTCATTTAAGGTGAGTGTTTGCTTTTGGCCTTAGATTCCCAGCACAACTTGGCGTAGAACATAGATATTATGGACAAAGTCCGTCATTGTTCTTGAAGAGTGTTCCATATGTGTTGCCCAGAGGATGCATGTGGTGTTTGGAATGAAATGTAATAAGCCCTTTTCCTATCCTTGCAGTTTTTACCTCACAAGTATTTACGACCACTCCATATTTGAGGCTTTCAGCAAAGTTGTGCAAAAGCTTATTCCACAGCTGGGTACGCTGGAGAACCTCCTCGACATCCTTATATCGGTAAGTTTACTCGTTTATCAGTCGTTCGTTCTGTCATCAGATCGTCTGAGAGTCCTGATATTGCTCGTTCTGTTTTGCCCGGGCCATGTGTCAGTAATGGCTTGTAAAAACGGTACGTGACCCCAGAACTTTGTAGTTGGAATGCACATGTCAAACGTTACCAACTGAAAGGTGGCGTGAAGTTTGCGAAATTGTTGGTGAACGAGATAAAGGCATCGTCTTTCAATTTATTCCAGAAAATCATCAGAGAAATATTGTAACATCTATGCAGTAGTTTGTGAATTTACTTGGCATAGATACCTTCTAAGCTGAACCTTGGAGATCTTGGTGATGGTTCCCCTCCCCAAATATCCCTCATTCCCCTACCACCTAAGAATTTTGAGTGGACTGAAGAATTTTGAGTGGTTAGTGTAAAGTAATCTTAAAGTTTTAAGTAACCACAAAGTAACTGTAAAGTAAGTAATCATAAAATTACTGTAAAATAACTGTTAAGTAAATTCATCAGGTCTGTTTGCTGTTGTTCATGTATACTTTTAAAATACTGTAAGATCCTTAAGTGTGTTTATCACCAACGTTGTTGCAAAATTTCCCTCGGTTTTTGCTGCTGGTATTGCTAAGTACCAGTGACAATGCCACCAGGGTAGGATATGGGTATTTGTCCTGCAAAATTTAAATATATTCCCTCTTTGAAAAGAAATGCTCTGGTTATGTGTGGTGAGATCTTTTCAGAGTAACCATTTAGATTCACCCCCCAACTGCATGTTTTTTTTCAGAGTGAAATCAATCAATGGCTTAATTAGACATTTACCCCTCCAACTTTAAGAAGGTTGTGCCTGTGCTGAGTTTGTGGTTGCTGTTGATGTTTCTTGCTATTCGTAATTTTTTTGTCATTAATGTACGCTATTACTGATTATTTTATCAACACAATACGGTGAGTGGTCACTAATGAGAGAAGAATAATTCCTACTGAAGCTTGGCATGATGCATAATGAAGGACAGAAAAGAAGAATACTATCAGCCAATATCGCTGCCAGTTTGAGCAGATGATCACAGACTGATGCAACTTCTGTCTCTGTTGGTTTGTAAAGTTTTCCTCCATGTGGTTGTTTTCTGTCACTCATGTCCTCACTAGCTAACGTTGCTGTTGTCATTCTCATTTTCCTCCGCAGAATTCCTGCATAGAAAAGGCTTTCTTATTCGACGTCGACAGTAAGATTTACGTAGCCACGGACAGTTCTCCGGTTGACATGCAATCGTACGAACTCTGTTGCGACATGATTGACGTCGTGATCGACGTCTCCTGCATCTACGGGTGAGATATTCTCGTTGATTCCTTCCCAGCTGCTGCGTCCACATGTCAACTGTCTATATTACAGAGCATTTTGGGATGGTCCTGGGATTCTGTTTGCAGAGTGCCACCAATGCGAGCTGATTTTGTGCTCCCAGGGATGTTAACATACAGTGCCCCTGTCTTTCCACTCAAGATACACAGATGGGTAAAAAAGGCTCAAAGGCATGGGTAAACATGGAAAGGAGTAATTCTAGAATTGGGCTTCATTTAACAGTGTTTGATAAATGTGTTGCTCCTGTTTCATTAATTGGGAGTTATTTGGTTTGAATTGCTCATGTCCAAAGGAAGGTAGAATCCCAGTAGCATGTAACTTCACTAATTCTTGATTCCTTAAAGTCATAAAAGTAGGAAGGTACAGTTCACTGAACATTAAATACGTCAATCTACGCAGGTATTATGTTATATATAATAATGTCACCGCTGGAAGCAGCTTTTGCTAGATTTGCAGCAGAAAGCAAAGCCCAACAAATCTTTCAACCCCTTTAGCTGGAGTCAAAACACTTTGGCTATACCCACTTTACAATTTAAGCCCAAAGGGTTGTATGATTGATATAATATTGCAAATTGGACTAGTGCAAATACCATTCGGTCTAGTGGGTTGTGACTGTCAATTGCCCAAGTGATACGGCCAGTGATAAATATGCCAAATTTCCCAGCCCTGACAGAAAGTGATATCGGCAACCAATGAAGCAGGTTTGTGAACATTTTGGTAGTTAATGTAACGAGATGTCACTTTCAGTTTTACTTTAAGCTTTTGGTGTTTTTGGTTGCTCTCTCAGGTTAAAGGAAGACGGAGAAGGCACGGCGTACGATGCGGAATCCAGCTCGGTGATCCGATTGAACAATGGAACAATACTCTACCTGAAGGAGGTCAACAGACACTTAGCTTTGGTGTGCATTCTAAGAGAGGACAGCTTCGACAGACAAGGTGAGTGGTTCAGAAAATACCAGAAATCTAAAACTTGCATATCATAGCTTTGCCAGTATCCCTATTTGTTGGGTCTATAAAAGTGCTCATTGTTTTCCTGCTTGTGTACATTGTAGTCCGTGGTTCCCTTAAAATTTGCCTTCCTTTATAACCCTCCTTTTATCTCATACTCTGATGTTTCAGGTCGATACTCAGTACAATATACATTGTAGCAATACACTTACCCTCACTGTTCCCAGAATTACTTCTGAAACCTACGGTGATCGTACCTTTCTCTTAGCTGGGCCTGAGCTCTGCGATTGTGGAGTGTCTCCTTCCCTTGCACAGTTGAAAGTCATGTCTATAGACCCATTTTTCAAAATGGCTATCGTTTTGCAGATCAAGAACAGTATCGGCAGAGACGTTGGAATTAAATCAGTCCATCAGTCGATTTACAAGGATCTTTGCAGCTATTTTTGACAAGGACAAACAAGCAGAATGAGGGAACACATATCAAACTGGCATCCATACTGTCAGTCTGACTGATAGTATTTAGTAGGAATGACTTGAAAGTACATTCCACATGAAAAACACATTTTGGAGTGTTGAGCAAATTAATCATTACAAGTGTTGAAATAGGCACAATTTGATCAAAATATTGACCATTTTAGACACAGACTTCTGTTTTACAATTGCAACATGAATCAACAGGGGACAAATAAGATGAGATCAAATTTATTTAACCCCTCAGGTGTAACTGAATGCCCACATAAACACATTAAACAGACAACAGTGTACACTAGCAATTTACAAAGTAAGAAATCAGAAAAATATACACAGATGAAAGCAAGACAATGAAGTGCTGCTAAAGGCTAAAATAGGATAACTGGAATTAAAGTGTCAACAAATTGCAAGTTCAAGAACATTTAAGATTCAGATTGTGGAGTATGATGCATCAAGGGATGAATGAATAAATGTGGAGAGATATCTATTAGTATTTATGGCAACCTCATCCAACCGCTTCTGGGGTTGGAGTGGCCATCGTTATGTGAAACACTGTCAGCTTTTCCTGAGAGAAGTTCATGGTAGTAGGCTGCCATGGTTGGCTGAGTTATCCCAATTACGTGTGACATCAGTGCGTGACTCATGTGATAGCCTCATGTCATCATTTGTTTATGTTAGCTTTATCTCAAGGACATTTGACNNACATCATCAGTTTTGCATTTTCATAAAATGTTGAAAAGCTGTATCTCAAAAATTGAAATAGATATAAAGACAGTTCTGCTAGACCGTCATTGAGGGTTTCATGCGTGTCGCTTGGTCTTTGAAGGTAGTGTGACGTTCATCTAGGAAAGAACTGAGTCACCCAGAACTTGCAGAGTGAAACCTTTAACGAAATTCTGCCGGAATTGGGTTTCTCTCTGTTACCGTTTTTGAAAATTGGCTTTTCATAGTTTGATGGAAATGCAAAATATCATGATGTGGAGTGTTGCACTGTGTTGGTATTTCTTTTGTCAGACCTAAATACACTATCTCTTAATTACTTGGTTTCACATTTGGTAGTTGATACCAACATTTGCAAAGAACAAAATAGGTCTGTCCAAACCCTGAACTTCATCTGAACTTATGAACTCTTCAGCAGTCCTTGATATTAAGGTAAAGTAAACCAAAATTAACGTAAGACGTATCATGCGAGTCCCTCTCTTGACAACTTAAAATTTGCTTCCTTGGTGAATATTTATTAATGATGCAGTTATGAAACAGGAAATTGCCAGTGAAATCATCAATATTTGATGGATTTTGATGGAATTTGTGGCAATTTTCAATGTTTTTTAAGATCAGTACAGTCAACATTCCAAAATGCCATTGTAATGTCACGTAACCTTTTAGAAACTGTTTTCGTTGCACCCTTTTCACAGGACTCATTGACTACAACTTTCTGTGCTTCAAGAAGGCCATCGAGAAAGTCTTTGAGGTTCGACAGAACTCTGTCGCAGGCTCATACAGCGGAGGCCAAAGGTTAAGCACAGATTCCTTTGACAGTCCCAAAACAAATGGCGCAATTTCGGCAAAGTCATGACATTACAACCATAGAGGAATGGACAGAACTTAAAAGAATTGCAAAGTCCCCGGAAATATTTTCGTACGCTGACCCTTGGACGGAAGTTGACAGACTATGACCAGATGTGATGAACGTCAGTTTCCTGTGTTCTTTCGTTCGTTTCTTTTGTTACCGTTTATTTTTAAATAACTGTCGGTTGATTCAGTTTTAAAGTCATCGACATCATTAATTTGGTAGATGATGGATGCACCGAAACTTGAGAGCAACATATAGACAGCTTTACGAGAGATTATACCAAAAGACCAAGTGGAGAAGCTACTGCTCTCAATATCATCTGCACCCACGTAGGGGTCCATGATGGATGGATAAAAAATGACAAGCACTCCTCCACGAACTCATAAAAGAAAAAAAAAAGAAAGCGATGTTCGGATTAATTTAAAAAGAGAAATGAGTGCAATTTTCCTGATATGTGATTTTTGAGACCGTTTGTGGCTCATGCTGTTTCAAGCGTGGTGAAAAACGGTGACACAAGAAAGTCAAATATAGTTTGGACTTTTTCAGTGTACACTAGCAGAAACTATGTACCATTGTTTAAAGCCAGGTTTCACCCATTTTGAGCGAACCTCTGGCCGGTGGGTTTCGGATAACAAAAATGGCCAGCAGCAAACGTGTGATGGAAGTGGCTCAGAGAGAGTCGCCATCCTTATTGTCAGTAAACATTGCAGACCAGAAAAGGGTACCAAAATAGCTAAGATCTGTTGCAATAGCGGATTGCGATCAGTAAATCATAGGGGATCAAGTAGATATTGAAGGTGACACAAAGCATTGGTCATCGGCAGTTTGGTAACTCTTCAAGCAGGACTTGAAGTTTTGGTTCATTTTTAAAAAACCCTCATGATCTTTGGCTGTCACATTTTGCAAGACTGAATGGCCTTGCACTAGTTCAAGGTCATTTTTGTTGTAGTGATTTTACAACTTAGAGGCAGAAAATGGTACTAGCCGTCAAGGCTTTCAATTGTTAACGAGCGCTATCCCAATTTTTTTTTGAACTATCCCTGGGCAAGCTGACTTATACATTTGTTGAGCATGGAGGTGGATGCTTTCCTTGCTGAGTTTTCCAATCTATTGCAGTTTTTGTAGCTGACCTTATGGCAACACAGGGGCCACCGTGAGTTCGAACAATCATGTTAGAGTCGTGTAGAGTGTTAAGCACGAGGCTATTATACAATGAAATAACTAAAGTATGTGAGTAAAAATGGCTGAGGCTCATCCATGACAAAGATCTAGATAATGTTTATTGGTTGTAAATATTCAGAGTTGTAGCTGGATGATATCTAGCACAGTGCCTAGAAAAAGTATGTGATATCTGCAGGCCATAAAGAACAAGCTTCCAATCAGTGTTACATTGTACATTTATAAATAATTGTATGCAAATGACAATCATGCATACACCTCTGTGAAATGCATCTCCAAGGTGGGACAACATTTTCTGTACTCTTCTTTCAGTTCCAGCTTTGTAGCGCTCGTGCTCTCGGTTCGAGTGAGTGTGAGTGACATGTTTATTTATGTTGCTATCAGATGTAGTTTAGGAACTGTTTATATTGCTAGTTTTAGCGGTTTGAAGCACCGCATAGGAACACGGCACGGAGTGGTAGATATCGTAGAGAACTTCCTCGGCCGGCTGAGTGTACACTGTAATAGAAGAGTGAGGCCATTGCTGTGCAGTGTGATGGTGTCTCATAAAATCCATGAAGTCCATGGGAAAGAATCAGATGTCTGTAAAGGACAAAACTTCCATTGCAAAAAAGAGAACATGGCCAGGTTGTTCACTTTGCAAGCAAAGTTTCATCGCCTATGTTATCAGCTTCAATAATGACAACAATGGAAGATACTGTTGTAGAGGTTGCAACGATCCCCACCCATTCCCCTCCTTCGATTACGGTACTTGCATCGTCGTGGTATCACTAAAAATCATGTTTTTCTTTGATGTATGGAACGCGGAAATGTTGGCGTTTAATCTCGAAGTCGGTCACGTCAACTTGAGAGCTTCGAATAAAACGGTCGAATGAAAATCAGACAGTGGTCAGGTGTAACTTATTAGAGGGAAAAGAGAACCAGGACTGAAGGTGTAAAACATCTATAACCTCTTTAAAGGATGTTTCTGCAGCTGTAACAGCTGCTTCTAGGAGATCCCAATCACAAAGTTGTTTAATGCTCTGTGAGGTCAACTCTCACCTCATTTCAAGCTTCCAACCAAACCGATGGGTCGTGATGGTTTCAAGTTTGGTATGCATGTAGGTTACAAAGAGATCGGAAGTTCAAGTGAAGATGGAATCAATAGTCCAGCATTTAGTGCGTTTTTTAAAAGTGTGGTCGGGGGAGGGGGAAGGAACTGTAGAAATCTATAATAGAAACATACAAATGGTTATCAAGCCACAGTGTGAAGAAAAGCAGCTTACTTCTGGATTGAGAAGATGGCAGAAAAATGGATGTTAAGTTGAAATAACTAAGAGGCTGGTCTTTTGAAAGAATCGGTTGAGGCGGGAGCCAGGGATAGGTTGAGTAGGGGTTGGGAGGGAAATGTGTAAAGATACAGAAATGTTCAATAGAATGTGTAAATTGTTTTATTCCGTGAAGAATTTTGCAACATTTTGAGTTGATTAGATATTGAGAGATGTGGAGTGGGCAGTGGATGAAAATGTCACCCATAAGAGGGGGGATGGGACCGGATGGATGAGGGAAAATCACTCGTAAGAGATGACAAGGGAGAGGAAAGGATGACAAATATGCAGACATCGTCATTAGTAATTGAAAAATTGTTGATCACCAATTGAGAGTGGGAGACAGATTTTCTTTAATTTCATGTTTCTGCTGAATGTAATTGGGAACTGGAGGTATTTTTTTCAGATTTTTCAAATCTTTTTTGTGGACAAACAGGAACTGATATCACTTGACTGCAGAATAAAGCAACAGAGACGATGTTATGCAAATTTGGTTTGTCCATGGTCGGGAAAGAGGTTCAAACCCTCACACAGTATTTATTTATTTGTTGTTATTTAAAACATGTTTTTTCTTTATTTGAAAATAAATCAAAAGACATTGCTTGCCTTTCTCATGCTAACTTTGATCATCTTGGTTGGTTGTAACTCAGTCAGATTTTGTTGGCAATTCAACGTTAGTTGGAGGGGGAGGGGAGGTGGGTGATAGTAGTCAGAGTGGAGTGGTATCGGTTGGGATGGTGGTTGAGTGCTGAGCAGTACTTCTCCTGGTGGTGGAAGTTAAATGCAAGAACATGGTATTGGCCCTGAAATTCTTGACATGCACATATTGCCATGCTTTTGTATGTAGTACCGACGACAATTTTCTTCGTTAGTTCAACATTTCTGGTATTAAAGTAAAGGATTGTACTTATATGACTCCCCATCCTATCAAACGGGGGGGTCAGGGGGACACATGACACTCTCATCACTAATACGCCTGTGACTGTGATCCATCTCAAGATTTGACCAAAAAAACCTCAAACCATGTTCCAGTTTTGTGTTTGCCGTTTCCAAATCCTCCACTGGATGGTCTTCTGGGTTTTCACCCAGTGCCACGTATTCCTTTACTAGTGGTATGTTACCTCATATCCCATACCCCCATGACCCTGGACAGTCCCCAGTAAGCACTGTCATGATGTTACTTTTTTTCTGTTGCTACTTCTCACTCTAAGACTTGAGGAACTCCAGTTAATCCTCATTGTGTTCCTGTTATGTTTGGAGTTCATTAATTTTTTTGGTACAAAAATATAAAATACAGTAAAGGATGTAAGAAGTTTGATACTTATTTATGTAAATAAATTGTGATTAAATTTAGTGTACTTGACAAGAAGCAATCTTGTCTTCTGTGTTTTGTTGCTGGCTGGTGAAGTGCATGTGTTGTGTTG
>VJOZ01006347.1:1523-24026 GCA_009801055.1 Stichopus horrens | reverse complement strand
GGGGGGGGGGGGGGGAGGCGGGAGCTAAAATGTAACCACAAATCGATACAAGACCTGTAAAAGACACACTAATTCAACTTATGATTCATTTATTTCTAACCTATAACTAGGTTTAAAACTTATTGTCACATCTTTTAAACCTTCTTCGGACATTTTTGTAACAGTATGAAAGAAATGATAATAGTCTAAAAGCGGTATAGAGATCAGTGGTTTGTTTTCCTTCATGGGTTCCAGTAATTCATGCTTCATCCAGCAAATCCGCTCCATTTTTAATCAAATTATGTGCAGAAAATGAGTCAATCCCAGAATTCTTGTTTATGCATGTGTGTAATGACTGCAGCTGCACGGTATAGCCAACTATACCCAATGTAACCCGACACAAACAAGGGCAAGTTCAAAGGTTGCGTCACCCTTGGCTTGTAGGTCTTCCTTAAAACTCTTTCTTTTATATGAGGTTTGTCTTTCGTTTTGTTCTTTTGAGGTCAGTGAACCCTTCGCGAAGTGCCTATAGCTGATCTTTGACATCTTCAGGAATTCCGTGTCTAGACTTATTGAATATATATCACAATGGTATTTAAGACGTTAACCAGATCATGACTCCAACTTAAAAACAAAATTACTTACGTGCACCTAGGTTGTGATTCAGATGTTCTTTATTTGATTATAGACTGATCTGATAAAGTTAATGAAAATCTCCTCTGAAAGAAGCCTACTGACAGTAACCTTCTGCCGAACGGAATTTGTTTCGTTATTAATGTATTCTGTAAATTTTTCAATAAATGATTACTCTAAGAATAATTTTTCTCCCTCTTAGGTATACAACCTATTATGAGGGTTACTCAAACTTTATGAATGCCCCTCGGCAAACATCACTCAACAACAAAACAACTAAGCACTTAAAAATAGTTTACAAGTAAATGTTGAATCCACCCAATGCTTTTCAAGATAATGTACTCAAGTGTTAATGAACATCACTTTAACACGAAGACACCTAAACGAAAAGACACATGTGAAAGTTAGAATCTAAAAATGCAAAGAAGGAAAGACACAAAAACAAAACAAAAAAGCAAAACCAAAAACTTACCGAACGCTTTTTGCTTTGGATGACTTTTTAGCTAGAATCCGACGTGAACCTTGGAACATATGCACATGTTGTACCACCTCTTTCCTTTACACACACGCTCGCATGCTCACGTGCATGTGCTATGAGATATTCAAAATCCCAAACTACGATATACTAATACTACAACGTTGCGAAGCCTGTGTTGCATGTGTGTCAATCCAAAATATATTTAATATTGAATAAAAAATCCAAAAACGACATAAGAGAAGCTCTTCAATTCAATCGGCAATATCTGCTTCTTTTCATATAGTTATACTGACTCAAACAAAAGCCTCGAATAAACTTACGTACGTGGCCGACGGAAACTAAACATTTGGCTGCCACAATTGGTATTACAAGCATGCAGAACAGTAACGCTTGGCTTTCTTGCCTGCAATACAAGTTTGCAATATAATACATGGGATTAACGTAACTTTCGATCACAGAAGGGGGAAACGAGAGAAAAGTTTCAATAAAATAGGTTGTTGCCATGGTAACTGTTGCCAAAGGATTTTGCTACACTCTCATACCAAGCTTTGCAAATGCATCCACATCGACATTTCCTAAGTCAGTTTCAAAATTGTAGAACAACCCCCAAAAGGAAGAGAAAAGAAATTTATGTATCGAAAATATACTCAAACCAAAATGGCAAGGATAAATCGAGACAGGACAACCAATCATTTTTTGTTGTTTATCAAAACATTTCGACGGCAGTTTTTTTTTTTATTTTTCAAGGATACTCATCAGGATTAACTTTGGCAAATTACGGGAGGATGTATAATAAGCCGTCATTGGATGCTGCAGTCTATCACAGGCTTTACAAACACTTAAACCTGTAGCAGTCTCAAGTGCTGGCAATCTTAAAGGGCATGTGATCTTTCTATAGGTGACTGCATTTTAGCAACATGTTTTTCTTGCAAAGCAATGCATAGGGTGTATCGAGATTTAAGTGCGACGGTTTTGAATTGTTTTTACATACAGGGTTTGAATTAATAGATGTTCCACGCACCTAGCTGTATTTTTTTTTTAGAAATGTAGATTTCCACGGTTTCGAAATAGTACTGTCGAATTTATGAGAGTTCCTATAGGCTGGCAAATGTCATAAGTAATTAGTAGTAAAAGATACAAGAAAGATTATAAGGATATCAGGTGGCAATTTTCCTTTACATGCTCGTTCACTAGACTGTAAAATGGCTAGTGCGGTGATTATTCAAGGAAAGGCGTGACTAGTTTTTTTTATTTTCAATTTTGTCCCTGCAGTTGTACCGACTATCGTGAGAGCGCTTATGTATTGCTATGAAAGGTGTCAATTTAAATTTTACTCAAAATTTCATAACCCTTAGTTTAAGAAAGAGATTCTTCCATTTTTCCCCACCAGCTGAGTTGGTGAGCATTAATTTGACGCTGTGATTTTTTTTGATATATATTTATTTTTTTTATAGAACGTATGTCGTACACACTCCTGATCGAAAGGTGAAAGTCGGATGGGATAATCAATTGAATATAAGCTAGCCCTTAACGAGCCGTATTTTCAACTTAGTGAAAATGCAGATGATCAGCTTTAACCAGAAGCTTACACACCCTTTTCATACTCCTAATTAACTTTCTGTTAATATTGAATGATTTTCATTATGTTTTGTATTGATTGTAGCGTAAAAATCCAAACATATGTAAACATCTCCATGTTTTTATGGTTAATAGACGTAGCTAACGTTGCAATGTGTACTTATTGCGGTAGTAATTTGTCGTATTTTTGTAACATACGCCAAACGAAAGGAAAAAAATTAAGAACAACAGGATATTTGATTAAACGTAATATTACCCTGAACGTATACCAACATCTTCATTCACTTATGACCATCTTTGGATCCTTTGCACTGTACAACTTGTTAAGAGTATTTGTCTTCGATGTATTACTATAAGCCTGTCACTAAGGATAGTTTCATCAAACCTCTCCTCCAGTTTTGAATATGTTTTATCGATTAAGCTTATGAATTTCCCAGCCTCTGTAAAATATTGCACTCGTTTACGAGCATAATAATTTGCCCATAAACGCCGTTGTGATATCAATTTATTCGATAAACAAACTTCAAGTAATGACCGAGAAGGTGCACTTTTGTAGCCTTAGTTTGGTTGAAAACAGTCACTGCAGAAATATATGATGCATACACAGAGAGTGCGAGAGTGTGTACGTTGAGTATCATCTTCATGTTGATATGAATAACGTGTTTAAAAACGATCAAAGTAGCAAAAGACCACCTAAGCGAAAAATTCGCTACCAAGCGAAAAATTCTTTTTCGCTTTAGGGAGAATTTAAGTTAATATGTACTTTAGTGCCATATTGAACAGAAAAAATCTCCCTCTCTCTCTTTGATGACACACAGCAATGGAAGTCCTTATGTGAGTTATACACGAGAGGTTACCGCGGATAAGAAGAAAAAATATGTAACTGCTATGGCTGATCTTCATGGAAAAATAACGTTTTGATGAGTTAGTGACTTTCATGGAGTCCTCACTCAGAGTCTCTGATGCTCGTCCCTTAAAAAACTTAAATACCAACTTACGTCTTCTATTCTTAGGTACTAGATCAATGTTGGTTTGATCTTTACTGGCGAGTATTCAACCCATTCAAACAATGTCACGCCCATGTAGATCTATTTCATCCTCTCTCTAAAGATCTAATTTAAATGACCATAGATAGTGTTCAGATGGCCACTGGCAAGTTCTGCACGTAAGTGTTCAAGAATTTGTGTTTCTACCCAAATGTTTTACTGTCACAAGCGGCGTCCCTTGTAGCCAAAACAATTTGAAGATAACAAAGAAGACCTGCTGATGTGTATGCGTCGTTTATCAGTCTTAGGTTCACCGTTATTGGCAAGATTCACTGTTATACCTGAAATGAGTTCACACAACCGCATGCCTGCACAATACTTACCTCTGAGACTGACAACCACTCCACTGTGACAGCAATATCTGTTCGACCCATATAAGGCAATTAATTAGCCAATTGTCGTAAATCCGTCCACGGTGACAAATGACAAATCGTCTCCAGATATTGCCAAAAAAAAAAAAAAACAGATAATCTTAGATCATGAATTTTGATATTTGCACTGTGCAAAATTTATTCTGATAGAATCATCATATCGGCAGACTGTAGTGTACATGTTTCCTGTTTCATTTTTAAGAAATACAAATTGTCACTGGTGTGTTTCAAATGTCGATGGCACAAATGACATGCCATCAATGTAAGTGTCTGGAAACGATTTTTCTGTAGTGTCCAGGCAGTAATAATATTTTCAGTATGCATGGGGACGAACGACGTAAACTGGCATTTACCAAAAAAAAAGAAGAAAAAACTCACCGTAAAATCTCAAAGCTTATTGTTTTTAACATTTAAACATTGCATTATAAAATAGATCTTCATTTGATAGCGGCTAGTTCCACCCCATCATAAAATTTAGTCCCATTTTATCATAATATTTAATGCTGACAATTCTAGAAGCAGGATCAACCCTTTTTTTTTCCTAGACGAATCGGTCAAAAATGTCGAAATATGCCCAAATATGAGATACACGTTTTCAACATGTTTACGGTGAGTTGAACATGTCAGAAGATAGATTGATATATTGCGTAACCGTGATAACAGGGAAGTATGCCATGTCGTATTCTTTTACAATGGCAATCAATCCATTGTTTCCCTCCCATCAGACGAGAGGGGGGAAAAAGTTCACCCTATACTCACTGCAATCTCCGTGGAACTCGGCATGTCGCAATCGGAAATCGTTCTGAAAATGAGGATGTCGATGACGCAACAAAGATTTATCATCAAAACGAGAAAGTTGGTCAGCCTGTTGCCAACTACTTCAATTCACTGCTCTATATCGTATCTTTAATCTGTTAGTTACTGCTATGGAAGAGGATATGCGGAAATTGAATCCACGTCTAGTCAGCTCTCGAGTCCAACTTTTGGTTGAAAGTAGCAACCCTTTGGAGATCATGTAATGCCGTCATTGTCAGGGATAGCTGTGGTTTGTGTGCACAATTTGATGTTCACTGTCCACTAATTAGTACACTTAAGCGGTGGTCTGAATATAAAAGTAACAACTTAACAATGAGATCTCTTTAATTACAAAATTACAGCTTCATTTGTTCTCCTTGTCACTTCAGTTATTACCCATTGAAGATAAAGCAATCTATATGCAAAAAACCTTCGGCCGTGTTACAGCTGTTCCCTATTTTTTATACAATTATATCGTTTCTCTTCCGAAATCCAATAACTTATCGTGTAGGTATACCCTGTTATTTTACAGTATTTTTGTTTTACGACCATATATCAAGTTTGAGGCTCTAAGTGTAATTAAGAGGAAATATATGTAGAACAATTGCACAGGAACAACATCAAATTCGACCTTTTTTTCTTACTGCATATGACTTTGAAATGAAAGCGCTTCTATGGTGTTGGAGATTCAGAACAACATTTATCACTCGGATTTAAGGAACCAGAGAACTGTTTTGTAAATCAATATTCTTAACAAGTAAGATATATGTGCAAAATCATACAACTTTGGTTTGACACAAGCAGCAAATCTTTTGACGAGAGATGTGGCCCTTTGTGATATTGTACAGCAAGAATTATTGAGGAGGTATTAGTTGTGTGGGGTGCGGGAAGGGTTTATGTTTGGTAAACACATGCACTATGGTGCTACTGTAACACCTCATATTAAAAGGCTGTTTTTACAACCCTATCTGCAGCACATACTAATGTGGTCACATGGGCTATATTCAAACCTGTGTACGGTTTTGTAACTCTGTCCACTATACATGAATATTACAATCTATGGAAATAATAGAACAAAATTGAGCAATCATTATTTACCACCACCCAAGGCTGAAGCTCGTTTTCAATGATTAAAACACAGACTGCCTCGATCTAGCTACAAAAACATAGGTTTTTAACATAGGTTGCACATCGTAAAAACTGCCAATTGTGGTCAGACAGCATGAAATGTAACATGAATTGTAACTCACGATCTTAGGATAACACTTCTTTTCATTGCAAAGACTTGAGATTTATCTGAAAGATCGATATCTGTTCATTAAAGAGACTTGCGCAAATGGTGCTGAAGGTTACTCACCTGTTCCGTTTCAGTGGCATTTTTTCCGTCAACTGAATGTTTCCTATTATGAACGTCATTGTCTTGATTATGACTCATTTTGTTTAACTAAAAACGTCTTCTTTTGTAGGAGGTACTTTTCACTGTGCAATATGGATCGCCAGTAAGACACACAGTTTCCACTAGAACTATATATGAATGACCAAATCCACGTTATTGACCTTATTGAGTCTGTTCCGTTCGTTTTCAGAAACTCCTGCTCTTCGCTGTCTGAATTTAAACTATGCCATGGTACCGTATCAGGAATTGACTAACACCACAATTAAAACTACATTGACTAAGTTTGAAAAAGCCATCATTTACATGTTTGGCTACTTAAGTTTGCTATTTACATAACCTATAGCTAATCCAGCTGACCGAAGCCAAGGGGGTAATTTTGGTTTTCTGATGTCTGGATAAAGGTCGGTCGGTCATGCTCGACTAGGAAGTTAAGAGTCGTTGACAGATTTTTGAGTGTGAACTTTGATCTTAAAACCACGGTACCAACACTAAAAAATATTGTGTACGTCGTATTTGATCTGATTCAAGGCACACAAAGACTGGTTATTTCTCGAAGTCCTTGTGTCTCTATAGTTTGGTTACTGCACCATGGCATACTACAGGACGTTGAAAGGTTGTGTGAAACGTTTCGCTTCTAGAAAGCAGCACCCTTCATGCAAAAGTTGCAAAGTAAAATCCTAAGTGAAAATCCATTGGAATTTTGTTTCTCTATTACCGTTTTTGAGATATGGCTTTTCAAAGTTTGAGAAAAATGCAAAGCAAGTGACGATAAGTGTTGCACAGTGTCAGGTTTTTTTTAAACCTACATATTTTGCCTCTCAATTGCTTAATTACTGAGTTTCATATTGCTAAGTGATATCTATATTTTTGGAGGAAAAAATACATGCTTCCAAGCTAATACCCTCCGGGCTTATAAAATTTCCATACGTCCTTGAAATAACGGTTGCAAAAATAAGGATTGACATCAGACGAACCGTGGAAGTCCATCTCTTGACGTCACAAATTTTCATATTTCGCTAATGTTTATTCATGAGGCAGCTGTGAGACACTAATTTACCTGTACATTTGTCAATCTTCGACGGATTTGGATGGAATTTGTGGTTATTTTTAGCATTTTCAATGCTCAATGCACCCAATACTCCAAAGTGTCATTTTCATGTCACACGACCTTTACCTAGTTTCAACGTTACTCTACTTATGACTTGAGAAAGAAATTTAGGTAACTGATTCATTCAGACATGTGGAGGATGAAACCTGCGTACCGGTAGCAAAGAAAGGCGTGTGAAACGTCACTTAACGTTAAACAATGGCTTGGATGTAGTCACTACAACTTTTTCACTACTTGGATCAATTCGAAAACCGATTCTGCACGCTGGTTTGAAACTTTGCTTCAACATTCATGTAGTGTTTGCAATGTGTATATGCCGTATGCTAGTATGAACGATATGATACGCAATGGCTAAAATATGATACACAATTAAGTATGTCCCTATAAAAAAGAATTAGCAAAGATTAGGGCAGGTAAACATGACGAAATGCATTTATGCAAGTTTTTTATTGGATAACTGCAATAGTTCTAAATTTGACGCGTCCTTTACGTGACCATAGCCGTCACGCGATTACATTGTCTCTGCAAAAGTGAACGGTGTTTTGCAAATGTTCGCGCATTTCAGAGTTCGTAACCATTCGATCATACTGGTGAGGCAGTAGATTGCTGCATGAAGCCACTGAGTGCCCTAAGAGGAATTTACATAAAAACAGAAACAGAAAGAAAACATCCTCAAGTGAGGACAATTATTTTCACAGTTTTCACAGTAACTAAAGATCAACTTTTCGGTAGGGTATATATCAAAGAACAGAATACAGTATTGGCACATAGATATATCCTATCTATTATAAATAGCATATTTTCAGGCAAAGAAAGTCTTTTAATTTTTCAAAAGCCCCCTTTTGGAGCTCAGTAAAGAACTTTTTTCTACTCTCAAAGAGTATAGACCCATGGCCATTGCTCTTACTACGTCTACGGTCTTGCATGGGTCTCTCGTGTGGCCATGTGCAAGATTCAGGAATGGGCTCACACCAGTGCTATCATAAACCCATTTCGGGAGCTTTCTTCTGAGTATTTGATGGAGTTCCCTTAACTCTCCGCCCAGTCCACCCAGTCCACCCAGTCATACTCCTCTGCAAGAGATTGGTGGGTCCCCACGCTGACGGAAATAGGGCCTTCTACCTATCAAACACCACTGAAACCAACACAAGTTAGCATTAACCCCTGTATAAATAACCCATCCTACATTCTTCTTTACATAGGCAGTAACACTTCTCCCTTAGTTGTGATATCAATATCGAATCACAACTTTCGTTCTTATACGTCAAAAAAGAGACATTTTGAGACTTTCAGACATATGTGAGAGTGTTGTGACATTTTCCCTTCGATTACAGAAAGGACTCCTCTGCAATTACTGAGTGCTGAGCAAACCCAGTTGCTGCCTAAAACACATACGTAATTTAATAAGTCATTCGTGAACGACATCTGACAAGTATGTAAGGCTATTTACTAATCCCTGCTGACGTCACCACTTTAATCATGGAATCACATTATGTATACCCAATTCATCGACAACACACGAGGATGAGAAATACACAGCAGCAATATTAGAACTCATAGCAGACGATTATTGGCGAGAAGAAAAAAAACAAAAATTCTAAGACGTTCCCCCGAGATGATGAGATATTTAAGTAAAATCGGCAAAGAAATGAGACATGAAGAAAAAGGAACAAAGAAAAAAATGTAATGAACCAGAATAATAAAACAACAGAAAAAGTCTTCAATATTATAAGGCAAAGACTTGTCAAGGATGTGCTGAAGTGAACCAAACAAACAAATATTCATGAAAATTCCCAGACATTTCCCTTGAGAAGAAGAATTTTATGCTATGACGATTTATCGAACAAACATGCTTAGAAAGTAAAATGACTAGAATTATGGAGGAAAATAACCACATCCTAGATGGCGAGAGAAAAACATTGCTGAAGAGTGGCATTTATGCCAACTTTATTAAATTTCTTTACTTACTGCAGTGTAAAATGAGTCTAGTGACTGAAGCACATTTGGAAATTTCTGACAACAAATACCTTTCTGAAAAAAAAGATCTTTCCAACAAAAAGGTTAACGAAAAGATGCGTTGTGCACCTTCCATTTAATGTTTGTATGATAGCACCACCCAAAACAACTGAAAAATTTGCTGCTTATGTGGATTAGCAAGTTTTGAGTTGGCAGATTTCCAGCATATGAAGAATAGTTTATGATGACGTTTGAAGATTTGTACATCATGTCAACAGGAATTTAAAAAGTATTGCTTCAAATATACAATTTGCAAAACTCTTGATAAAGTTTGTTCAGCTAATTATTCAGCTATTGAGGAGATTTTGGTCAATATATAGGCCTAACGACAATCTCGATATATTGTATTAAGCACAATATTGTTTGAAATATGACAAACGATGTTGAACATATTTGTCATTCAAATAATTTATATTTTTCTTTGAGTTTCTTCTTTCCCTTACACGTCAACTCAAGCTGAATGTGAACATTCACTAAATATGAATATTTACTTAAGTCAAGAGTTGATTTCCATCCCTCAGTAAAATATTCCCTTGCTTGAATACGAAGGTACATAATTCTCTGGAATGTAGAAGTACTCAGCCGAACTAAATGTCAATACTCCAGATTTTTCACTTGAACTTCACATAGCAGGTTCTGGCAAAATCACTTCACATTTTAGCAGAAATTGCTAAAAGCATCCTGTCAGATCCAATCTATTTGGTTTTTCCTTATAAAATTGAACTACAGTTCCGTACTGCAGATGCAGACATTAACTCTCGGAATGCGATAGCTACCGCTTTTGAGAAAGAAATAAAAATACAGGAGAAAGAGAGAGAGGAAAAAAAAAAGAAAACGTCACGGAGTTTGTACTCCATGTGTCAAGCGCAAAGGAGAGAAAATACCTAATTGGCGAAAAACTCTCTTCCGATCTGAACTAGATAAAATTAGTTTCAACAGGTCTCACTGCGGCGTGTAACGTAACATTCCTGCAGGTGCTTCCTTCTATATCAATAAAATCTCACATGTAGTCCGTCTTTTTATCTACCACCTCGATCACGTGATCTTTACTTAAGCTCTCTGGTGACGTCACAGACTGTGTCAGCTAATCTAGAATGCTTTTACCATATGACGATTGAGCATAAAGGTCCGGTTGCAGAGCCTTTAGCAATTTTATTGCTTATATTTTAATTGTAAAAGCACGCACCGTCTTCAGTGTGCAGCACGACAAGAAACAACTTGCAATGTTGATTAATTGCTCTTTTAATACTGAATTATATTACTGAATAAATATGTATCATGATCTTTTATTACAAATCTTAGTATGTATATATTGTTTCATTCCGGGACTAATCTAATTATCTACTTTTTTTAGTTCAAGTTCAATACTTTTAGTATTACCTCACAGATGATATGCGTACTTCACTAACTTTCGAAGTTTTACTTAAAGTAGATAAATGAAATACAACATATGAAAAGGCGTAACAATACACCAATGGGAGATATATTTGACAATAATAAAAAACTTGTGAAAAACATTATCATTATTGCAATCTTAATACGAGTGAAGAGAACACTTGTCCTAGAAGAATTCTTCTTTGTAGTCTTTGTACAAAAGAAAAGAACTTTGAGAGGCGACGAAAGATTGCAAATTCTTCATTATTGGGTCTTATCATTCGTAGACGTGCAGGAATGTTTGAATTTCCATACATGGAAAATCTGAAGTGCTGAATTTTATGCCTTTGTCTTTTCTTGCAGTTATCGGGGCTACGTGCGAAGCTAGCTCTACGTTCAGACAATGATTCAATCCAGGATATGGTGAGACTCAAAGTACCAGTTTTCTTCAAGGAACCACTAACATCGAGACTGAACGAGTTCACACTTACTGGTTTATATAATTTGTATTGCCTTCCAATATTTTAAATTCACGTAACCATGTTTAAAATCAACTGAGCTTCTTCTTGTCTTGAGTTCTCATTCTCGTTAAGATGCCACTGATCTTAGTAAGATGGCCATACTGAGACCGAGATGTAAGTTTTCATAAACAGGCATGAATCATGGCTGACACTGGAATTCCCGCTGTATGCATTGGTGCATAATAATTTATGTTTCTGACCGATGGTTCTGCGTCAGTACTTTGCCGTATTTTACCTTTGTCTATGAGACACCCAATGACCGTTACCACGGGCTAAAGCTTGCGTATGGTAGTCCTACCTAAAAAAAGTCGCAAATTACTTGTTACTCACACTGGTATTATCGTACTTCAGACAGGAACATACAAATTGATTAGAAAAGATCAGATTTTAAATTTCATTCAAAGTTACATCTTAACTGTTGCCTGATTTGTCGTGCTAGAACCTATAACACTCGGTATGCCGGTATGTTTATCACGATATGACGATATTACGATAACTCAGCAAATTTGCATTGTGAAACATTAAAAAAAAAAGAAAATGGCAAAGTTTGTTTGGTTACGTAACTTGAACATGTCTCGTTCTGCAGATAAGAACTCCTTCGGCAAAGAATGCACAGTAAGGAAAAGTGGCTCTATTCGGATTAATGTCATCGCAGACACTTTCCCAAAATATGTAGTGTTGGTATCTAGCTTCTTTGTTCGTGATGCTGTTGTTATTT
Organism: Stichopus horrens; assembly: GCA_009801055.1. Lineage (NCBI taxonomy): Eukaryota > Metazoa > Echinodermata > Holothuroidea > Aspidochirotida > Stichopodidae > Stichopus > Stichopus horrens. Next base: position 12,013 of record VJOZ01006347.1, on the reverse strand, counting down.
ATACATACCTAACTCTTATCTGTTTTTTCCCTCTCTGTAAAGACTTCATCCTAAAGTATTTATTTTCATGCCCTCGTATATCAAAGTGGCTAGTGACAGTTAAAATTCACAAAATGAATGTGTATGACGATAACGTCATACATGATTGACATCCAAAAAAACGGATACGTCACATCCCACAGCATTACTGGATGAATCTAGGTATTACTGGATAACCCATAGCCAACCATTCTATGAATTATGTATATTTTTAATGGATACACATTTTTAGGTCGTTCATTGAACAGTACGCGCCAGTGAGACTGGACGTGAACTATATATATTTGTGTATATAAACTAACTCTGTATTGTTATCTTTACCGTCATAACGTCTACGATGTAAATTAATCACCCACTTACAAACGTAAAAAGGCGTGAGGGCGTACATTACGTGACCATCTTGTGTGGTGTGAGCACAATTAAAAGTTGATTGCAGGACTCTCTATGAGAGCCTGTACAAGAATGTGTTTTTGTAAACTTATGCAGACTTTAGGGTGATATATGATGACAGTTCATGCTGATTTGTCTGATAATGATATCGTGATCATTGCTTGGATTCCTCCGTTGGCATGATCCAACAACTCAGGGCATGAAAATTCCGTCGTCTGCTTTGTTTGTGACGTGAACACAATAGTAATTAAAAGGGTACGCGTAATCACTATGTGAATCCTTCAATATTTTATGTACGGCTATGACAAAATAGTCAAAACATAGCAGAAGGTAAGTGTTTCCCCTGAGCCCCCCCACACAAAATAACTATATTTTTGCAAATTAAGAAAATTCATCTTGATTCCCTCCCCCAACCGACCAACTTGTCAAACATTTATGTTGGTCGGTACCCAACACTTTACCTTATCTGTAGGTCGAAATTTAAGTAAGAAACACATGATGTAAGTTAGAAAAAGAAAAGGTTTTCACTTCTTTTCTGGCTATTGTACAGTTTCACTTAGTCTTAGAAATATTTGTTAGTATAATCGTTCCTATTGAAAGGTAATTCAATAAAATTCATTATCCAATCATTATGCTGATGTACCAATTGTGTGCATATTTGAATTTCTTCTCAATTCCATGCATGTGCCGTTTATTCTCATCATTGTTGTTTCTTTTCTTTTTTAACTGTTTACACGTTACGCCTTCAGCATAAAACTTAAATGACAGAAATAGACATATATTGTTCAGTTCGTGTAAACGTCCCTGTAAGGTAAAGCTGTCACGTGATAACTATGACATGACCTCATATATCTGATCCATGTTTAACTATTAGGTATCTTGTTATGGAAAATGTCATATGAGAAATACCCAGGGTGGTTATGTGAGGTGTATTAGAACGGACTGCAGTATGTTTAATCAACTTTCTTTGTGCAAAGTTTGTTTTTAGCTAGTTCTAAGTGAATATCAACTTGCACCAAAATTGAATTTAACTGTGCACTTAACCCACGATATTAAAGTTTCACAAAAGACAGTTACATCATCTTCGTTAGGCTACATCGCCTACACAATAGCAGAACGATACTTCGCCAGGCATTGCAAGCTCCTTTGCGAATCTGAATGGTCTAAGAGGAGATAAAGTATCCGGTGATTCTATGACACTTAGAACAAACGAAACAACCCTTCTTTCTCATTCCATAAACTAAGTTACGAAAAAAGGGCAAAGTTGTAATATGAATATTTCTACCTTGAGTTGAGGTTGTATTTCAATCGATACTACTCACTGTTTTATTGTCCTGTGTGTGAATTGGGTATCTTAATATAAAGCGTCCATGACACAACCTCCACAAAACGCTGAATTCTATTAGAAAAGAAAATTTGTATGTGGTGTACACGCTATACGACTTTTTACCCCCCAAAAGAAAATATTCATTCACCTAGTTTCCAAATAATCAAATTGAACAAAATAAAAAATGTACAAAGACAAGCAATACTTGTGACAGTTCTATCATATTGGTGCATATAGTAGTCAGCCAACACTACAAGAAGAAAAAAACAAACCCAAGAAAATCTGTGCCACAACCTGGAGAGACATCAGAAAGCAGAAAACTACACTTCACTGACTTTCGTGTCCTTTAAAGTAACTTTTCTCATTATTTCTGTCGAGTGTCTTCTTCCGTCAGCAAGTGTAATCCCAATGTGCATAATTTACAGAATTGTGATTCGTCATTATAAGATTTCTTCAAAATGGAAATTCGAAGTCAGTTTCGAGTGTGCACACAGCACTGCACAGTTTTTGAAATCAAGGTAAGTAACTACAGGATAGGCGTAATGAATATTGATGTTAAGGGTCTGGCCGGATATCTAAAATAATACATAACGATATCGTAAGTGATGACGTAGTGATGGGGGTCGAGGAAGCTTCCACGTAACACTCGACATCTGGATCTTAGTGAGTATCAAGTATATGACCAAGTAGTTCAGATTCCCTGTGTGGAATACACAGAATGAATACAAATGTAGTATTCTGTCCTTCGTCCAGGTTCAGTGATACGTCGAACGACTATACATCAGTATTTTGACCGCCAGTGTTGGTAGTTCAGGGTACAAGTTTCGCAAGTGAATTTAATGTTAACGTCTCGTAAGCGTATACCGCATTTACTGTGTCGTGAACACGCCAGAACGGGTAACATTGAACTCGATAAGCTGCACATATATACCTACCAGACGTAAACATTTGACGTATCTGTGTGACACGAGGCCAGTTTTCACCAACTGACGACAGAGGGGGAATAAATCGGCCGTCGCAGTTTTATCCCATTTTGACACTGAATCGATCCAATAGGGAAAGCTAAGTACAGCAGTAGCGGGTAATTGTTAAGAATGAGCACAATGATGTGTCATTAACCCGTGTATTACGTAATTATTTTACCAAGATCAAAATGCACAAGGGAAAAAAACAGGACAACAACGTGGATCTTTAACGACGTTCTTTAAAACAGAGACGGAAACAAGAATAGTTTAATAAAAATGATTTTTGACTGGTGTATAGTTGCTATCCAATGTATTTATATATATTTCAATACCTGCCCACTGCAAAAAGTGTTGGTGAATTTTCAGAAAATAAGCACAAAAACAAATAAATAAAAATTGCAGAAATTTGTCTGGAAACTAATTATCAGAACATTTCTGTATCCCTTTCGTATTTCTTCATTTTATTTTCTGTAAATTTACGTTTTACAATTTACATCATTTTTTAACAGTGTACTAGATATGAGGAAATGCCACACCACATGCTATAAAAAACCTGCTTTCACACTTAACTTGGCAGTGGTCGTTTTCGACTCAATCTGACAAGACAGCAAGAAAAAGGTTTTGTTTATATGGTTGTGAACACACTGTTTGTGTATTTTTGGACTATACGGCATAATTTCAGACCGTTCATAGAGAAATATAGACATTTTTAAAGCGTCTTCTAGAAACAGTTTTGTCGCAAGTAGAACTTAATCCCGCTGTGTCTCAGTTCATGCTAAATCCTGGTTACTTTTGCTAGGAGCAGTTGCTATGATACTAGGGGTAACCTTTGAAGCTGGTTGCCTGGGGTGATGAGCGTATGCGCAGCGTAACTTTTGACCCTATGACGACAAAATGACAGATGAAATTTGAAATGAATCATTTGAAAATGATTAATATGTTCTAAATAGATTAAACTATAATCCGGGTACTAAGATACATTTTTATCAACTCCAATTATTATTTTTTTTGGGGGGGGNNGGGGGGGCAATTACTTGCCGAATTCTTTCGCTGTCAGGCTCGGGCAGTACAGGGATCCCTTTAAGGGAAGTTTCAAGATTCTGGACATTTTAGTTAATTTTTATTCTCGACATATTTAGGGTTAAAGAGAACTAAAAATGAACGCGATTTTGCTATGAATCGAAAGATTCAATGTTTCGACCTCTTTTATGAGATCTTAACATTAAAACCTTTCAAGGAAAAACTGAAAAAAAAGAACAAAAAAACGACGTAATCCCCCGATTGAATACATTGCTTTTATACTTCACTGACATGACTCCAAGATTTCATCTCATTTATTTTATGGGCGCCCCCCACCCCTCGAGAAAATTCTTCTAGGGACTGGCAACCGGTTACCCCGCATATGAAAATAGAAGAAATAATTAAAGACCTACTCAAAGTCTTATATCACTTTAATCACTGCTACGACCAACTGTAATATGAAATACTAAAGTTTCATTTGTTAGTGTACATGGGGCAGCACTTGACTTTACTTATTCTAATGTGTGTCTCACTGCCCTTTGGATTTGCTGACGCTATTTCCATTGGTTCAACACTATACAGCCTAACCAGCCTCACACCTCCTACGTAAAGAATTAATTCCTGGTGGAATTGTGCACATGAAGTTCACTCAGTTAACGTGACGTTGCGCGGGCGGAAGTAGACAGAACCAATTTGTGGGCGTTTAACTTGCGGATCACACATTTAGGGCAATCGCAGCTTTCCGTACCGCCGACAAAGTTGGAACACTTTACGACAAGTGTTCGCTTCAAAATCTTAATTTTCTATTTGCATGGAGCGTCACAGCCTCACAATATGGTTGGTTGATTGACGTAACGAGTCCAAGTATACGGAGGTTCCCGGAGAGTTCGCAGTGTCGCCCTACTATATTTATTACAAGCTGCTGCGGCTAAAATTACAATTCAGCCAAAGTAGATGTCTTTGTTAGGACTTAAAGTGACACTGTGTCTTCGATATGTCACCTTAGAACTTTTTTACATCGCATTTCCGTTCAAAGATATTCGATGTCCGGGTTGTCTCGTAATACTGATCGACGGAGAAATGAAAAGACAGGTCAGATTTGGACATGACATGTTGAAATGTAGGTTAACTTAATATGTAGCACTGATCAAAGGGGGCAAAACTGAGAAAGAATGCGGCAGAGAGGCTGAAGAGGACTTAAGGCAAAGCAAGGAATGTTATCATCCATCGTTGGTTTCAGTTCCCATGAGATATATTATACATCTTATCAAGCATTCAAAGCTACATTTCATTCGTATGCAATTTTCGGTATACTTACTCGGGTACTGAATATTGTATTTTATTGGGCAATTGATTTGTCCCCAGAAGGAGGCTGCGGGAGGCTTCAACGATACGAAATCAACTTTAACTAGTATCTGCTTGGAAATGATGATCGCTCACCTCAAGCATACATAATGCCGCAAAATTCAGATATATTATAGTGAAGGGATATGAAAGTAGGGTCGGTTAACGAGCAGGCATGCGTGGCTTTGGGGAAGCAAGTTGACAAGATGAACAATGTTCAGGGGCCTCCTACTGTTCGAACTAAACGCTCTAAAATATCTGGAGAGTCTTAATTCCGCACAACCTGCTATAACCAACGACATACCCGAACTTATGCACGGTATGTAATTTTTATAATCAGTAAAATAGTTGTTACATACCTGTATGACACACGGTTGATGTTACGGAAGTTTTACATTATCAGTAGCAAGTTTTTATTCACTCAAAGCATCTCTGTACATTTTCGAGACTTTGGTTTTAGGTTAAGGGTTGTGTTTACATTATCCGTAGGTTTTCACATTATCGGCTGTAACAGTCCCAACAAATATAAGATAAGATGTAAAAAGACGTAACGAGCTTTTTGGCCATAAGGAAATAAGCATCATGCCGTTTCAGTAGAACATACAAAAGCGATTCTTAAATAAGGATAAAATGTGCACAAAATGTAATAAACAAAATCAAAAGAATTAGATTACATAAAAAACATATAGAATTCATTGATTTCCCACAAACTCCATTGACAATTTAGAGAATGTGCCTTGTCGAAAACGAACATATATATCTCCCGGTCAAACGTCTCCTGACAGTAGACTCTGTCTTCCTGTCTGCTTGCGAGCACTATACTGTGTATGATATCCCCATTGGGAGATCACACACATTTTTCTTGCTTTTTGAATTAATCCATTTAAGTTACTGATATAGGCTCTAACTGTAGCAGTCTCCACCCCACGCGACCAGCATAGATGAGATGTTGTTAAATAGATTACCAGTTTTGGATCCCTCACTATTATCCATGAGTATCAGAAAGTCTTACCATACGCGAGTGTCATAGACCCATTGTCATGTGGGAAAACCACTGTGTACGAAATGACCACGTAGAGTCCGACTGTCACAGGACTGTTTGACTCGTGCGACACCTTAATATATTTACGGAATAAAAAGACGCTTAATTAATCTCAAATGAAAACAGAACATGACAGTCCCTCTCAACAACATTTCTGTAAAGCCTATCGCCTTCAATTTCTAGAAATATCAGTAATTAATTCACTCTTATTTCTTGGACGACAAACACGTGTGGGAAACCAATCTCATGAATGGTTGCGTACTATCTAAAAAGCTTTTATATGCTTGTGTGTTATAACATGATCACGTGTGTTAAACCCAGGGTGCTTAAAAAGGGGGCGTGTATTAAAACATGTTGAACAAACAAAATGTCCGCGTTGTGAGCTATCTTGAAGGTTTAACACAAAAGGCTTATAAAAACGACGAAATCGTTACCTGTGCTATTTTGTTATACTACAGTGTATTTATGTGCGTCTTGTGCTAGCCAGTATAGAAGCTTTACGTAGGTTCGGCATGGGTGTGTGGGAAGATTAGTTTGCTTACTGTATGTACGGCATAACATTATATGATGATTCTTTTCTGTCATATCATAGTTCAGTAAATATAACCAACACGTGTTTTGGTTAATTAACGTAAACCCTTTTAGAACGATATCGCTTGACAGATCTAGAGAGCAGCAAATGTTCCAACGTCAACAAGTAAACATTCTTTTCCAGAATGTTACTGCAACGATGAAACATAACATTAGCCTAGTTTCTACGATTTTTGCCCTGCAGGGGAGCTTTCTCTGGCAGATAAGCGGCAACAAACACCATGGTTTCGTAAAATCATTGAGATTGAGGCTTCAAGGCATCGGACAAGGTCAAAGTACGCTCGAGTGTAAATGGCTAGACAAAGCTTCTTACCGTATGGCACAGGAAAATACTTGGAAAAAGCTGAAGGCGTGAAAGCTTCATCGATTTCCCAAATGTAAAGTCCCGCAGATTTGAGAGGCCAAACAGAACATAAATCTCACCGCAGAGAATCGTACACCTTGTTGACCACAGAAGATGTGAGAGTACTCTCACTCGTCTACCGTAGACGTAGACGAAAGCTGCTTTAAAGCTTGGCTGATCTATGCTGTGTAATATCTAGGTGACCATTCGGTCGAATTTCATGAGAAAAAAAAACATACCAGTGTTACAAGCCTGTCATCATTAAGATTAGTTTTTTTGTTATTATCTAGTAGGCCGCAGTATACTGGTGTACACAATCATTACGCCAAACACAGCTGGACCACAAACGTTTTGGGAGACGCTAATATGCCCAACGTGTGTAAATTAAATTTGGATAAGTAATTTATAATTTTGGGGTAATTCGATAATTTCCCAATAAAGCAGGAGGGGCAAGTTCATCCTTTGGGTAAAATTCTGCCCAGGTGGGGTTCAATTTTATCTATCATGTTTAACATGTACATGTCACGGAGAAATTTGATCAAAATTTACAGATAAAAGAGGAAGCGTTTAGAAGTACAAAACATTACGTAATGAGATTAGAATTCTACGAATTAAATATTACGCCAGATACTAGATATTTAGAAGTTTCAAATGTGACTGAAATCTAAACTAGCAACCTTCAGCCATAATAGGCGTGTGATGTCCAGGACAAATGTTACATAATCAAGAGGCGATCTAGGTATACAGAAGTTGAGAATTGCAAATGCATGCCATCAATCAACATATAGCATATCCCTCCAAGTCTTTGATCAAATGCCCAGTGTCATGAGGACTTCCTTCACTAAAATTGGTCCATCAAAATTCCTTTTACCCTCCATTTGGGCATCATGAGTTATCATCATATTTATGCATTATAATCACTTCCGAAGAACTTTCTTATTCCATAACTCAATACAGACATTTTCCCATTGTTCGGACTAGCCGGTTGCCATCTCACACCCATAGAAACATCCGTAATTATCCATTTTTTTTTGTTTTTGTTTTTATGTAGATTAACAAATTTCATTTTATTTCCTTCACTCGTATTCCAATCGTTTTCGTCTCAAACCCCTTTAAGTCTTGGCGGTGGCGATTTTCTCCAAACTACAGTTTGAGTACCTCTGAGTCTGCCAAAACAAAAAATCGATAATCTTTTTACAAACGTATCACCGACGTGGTACATGAAACGTGAAAGATTTGCGTTACATGAATTAGCGCGCATCTTTTTACAAAAAGTCTGAAAGGTAAAATTCTTTTTAGTTACATTAGACGAGTAACTATTCCCATGTTAGTCACACAGTTGAATAAGACCATGATAATGAGCTCGTGCAGTACTAAGTTTGGTTAAAAAACCTACTTATATTTTCATCATGTCATAAAAACGACAGATTTTTTTCTAATCTAACACAAGGAAGTGTTACACACAAGGAGTGACGAAATATCGGTTTCTCAAGCATATACATTCATGTGTAAAAATACTGTCATATTTTTATTATTATTATGATAATTATTACAAATTTTATTATTACTCTTATGCACTGTAAAAAATGTCTGTAAACTCACAGAAAATAAAACAAAGAAACTAATTAGAAGTTACAGTAATTGTCTGGGAACTAATTACCAAAAAATGTCTGTAATCCTTTTGTATTTCTTTACTTTATTTTCTGTAAATTTACATTTTACAATTTACATTTTTAACAGTGTGGTATAATGGCGAAATGAAACGACTGCTGATTTTCAGAAATACAGTGCTGTCAATCAAGATAGTGATACGAGCATGACAACCCAACATCTTCGATAACTTTCATATGACTCATTTAACTTGGGAATCTCGGGAAATGTTTAAATTGACTGCACATTCATATATTTTCGTGGCATCTAATTAAAGAGTCAAATTTACGGATCGTCACATAAGCAGCGGGAATATGTCAACCAATCGGTTTAAAGCGTCAAAAATATATTTTTTTTCAACAGAAATGAAAGAAAATTAAGAAACCAAACGGGTGAAAATTGTATCGAAATATGGAGGAAATCAATAGAAGGGTATTGATACATTTTACAATTGTACATTAGGGAAGACCAAAGTGGGGTCGATTGAGGTTTGGTGTTCAGTCCTTATACGGTACAACTAGTACCCTCCTATAAGGGGTCCGGATCCTGTTGATCATTAGCTGACATCAACGGATCATTGGGTTTATTATCCCGCTGACAGTTGGAACTTGTGACGATGGCAATTGTACTTGACGTCTACGAATACACACTTTTGTGTGTAGATTGAAGGTTTTGTTTGACGACACTCACGGGCAATACGCATGTTTACCATTCTGCGTATGAAACGATGTCAGTTCAGTTTCCCCATATTCTGTTGGATCGTACACTCGGCGGTGCTCGGTGTATGCATTATGGACTGATTTGGAATTTTCTGCATATGCATGAGGAGACAATCCCTCTAAACAATGATGGTGCCACCGATGCTTTTGTCGGATTGTTCCTTCCATGTTTGTTTCTTCATGAATTTATCATGCTTTAAACATGCGTCGTTAAGTATGATGTGCTAAGTGATTTTACGTACAGTATTACATGTATCTTTGTAAATGTGTATGTACACGTAGGTGTCTTATGTAGTTTGCATCAAAGAGAATAGACGGAAATGTAGTCATTGCAGACTCCTTTTGAAGACATAGTGGTTATCAGATTTCTGACAGCAAAGTTAATTGTGGGACACACAATGCGAAAACTACTTTACGCTCACTCTTGAAAAGTTCCTTAGGTATGTACACCTTTAAGTGGTGTATTTAATTGCATGAATTAATGCAAACGTTGCCTCTGTAAATTTAACCACATGGTGACTATATGGAATTACTGTCAAGCAATATCGACGGAAGCAGGTGGCATTTAATTATAAAATGTAGCATTTTTGACACTTGCCCTTGATTTATGGCGCTCCAGAGACAGGATTTCGGACGTTCCCCCGTCATCAGATAAACAGGAACATGCTTCCACTTATTAGATTAATAATTATCTTAATAAAAAAATGTTGTATTAAAAATAATGTGTGAAATCATTTGCTGCTATCCCACAAATAAATATCCAATGTACATGCATGTAAAGAGGAATATTATTACATGTATGTTGTTATGTTCAACTGCCCCCTCTTTATAGATATTAACATAGATAATTTGAGGACACGATGAGATAATTAATAGTTCTTACCAAATTGAAGATATTACCGTGACCACAGAGGTCGCCAGAGTTTTAATGAAGGGAACAAGATTCCAGGACGCAAGGAAGTATAGGTAAGAGATAAGGCACGACTGAATCCAAATGTGGTATCTTTCATAGTACTAGATATATTTCAATGGCCACTGGTAGTATACAAATAATGAATGT
>VJOZ01006345.1:4478-16872 GCA_009801055.1 Stichopus horrens | reverse complement strand
CTTAACGCTAGGACCGCCTGTGTAATAGACATAGACTATCATCATAATACTGCATACTGTATAGCTTTCCTGCATGCTAATCACTGTTAGTAAACTGGTTACAAAATTGACTAGCTGTCAATGAGCTAACCGCCAAGTAAAGAATCTATCGCCAATTGCAAATGATAAAATTACAGCATGCATGTTATGAGTCAGTCTGCTGCGGTATCGTACACTGCTTGATTGTTGTACTGTTGTATTACTTATCATGTACATGTAGCCCTATTTGCTTCTATACAGTAATTAAGGTCTAACGTAGTCAATTTCATATCTGTCATTCACAGCCAAATAGAGACACAATGCTTGCAGCTGGAGGTAGAGGTCTGGTGTGTATGTTTATAGTATTTGCAGCAGTAGTCTATCCGAGCTGTGCTGTCAGTCCTGAGACCATGTTGCATGGCCAGAGGATACATGCTGCTAGTATGAAGAGAAGAAACATTTCATCTGAGTGCTTGGAAGGAATCCATAATATGACAGCTAACAATAAAGTGAAAGGTATAGTGTGGTCACTTGTTGTATTATATATGCCTGACTTTTAACAGCACACACTAGCAGAGTACCCATGCAACCGTGTACGCATACTGCAGAACATTCTTTCTCTTCAGTATTTTGCAGTATATCATGTAGTAATATCTATATGGATGAAGGCCTATGTTGCCCTCTTGTAGAATTACTCTGCATGGATCAATTTACCTTATGTCAACTGGCATTTGGATAACAATGGTTTTGAAAGTCTTACCCCATATGAAACAAACACAGTGGGCAAGAGGTGGTGCTGTGATTACATGGAAGTGTTTATACACCATATGTCACATACATGGAGAAACAGCACACCCATAATACTATCCATTAGGTATTACCCAAGAATGAGTCAGTCTCCAAGCTATAGCAATGATATGTTGGCTATCCAACTTCCTTGATACACAGTATTTGAAGTAAGTTTTGAAAGGATCGATGCCAGCCACTTTCTACAAGTGTCAAATTTAAAAAAAAGAGCCAGTAAGATTAAACCAGCAGCCATGGAAGAGTGGAAAATTATAGTGGAGAAATATCATTTTCATGTTAATTTCATCACTTTCACTGTACATTTTGTTTTCTCTTCATCAAAGCTCTTGATTCATTTGGCAAACCTGGAGCGGGTATTTTAGCTGGTAATATCAACTGGCTTGGTCACTACGATGAGTGTGCAAGTCTTGAGGACTTCCACTATTGCTTGCTGATACTCAACATTTCTTATCTCACCTCAAATAAGTCACTCCCAGTAAGTTCACTTGATGTGTTTTGGTAGATCGCTAAACTGAAGGTTTGCTATATCAAAAGTACTGTATCACTTTAATCCTCCATGATGCTTTTAAATGGTTTGAATGTGAGACACAAAACTCCAATGAGGGCACTGCATGGTTTAATTTGTGTCAGTGAATTTACTTTAAAAAAGTCATTTCAAAACTTAATATCTCAGATTACACATTTTAGGTGTTAATGGGTAACTATTGTCAGAGATAATTTACAAAATACATATTGTACATGCCACAATGTTTAACATATGAAATGCAAATGGTCCAACTTAGATCTTCCACATAACGTTCCTTAGTTGATGCATGGCATGTTGAAATTTATTCAATCAAACTAAAGTGGTAGAATGTGCAGTAATTTGTGATGTCATTCTNNTTTTCCAAAGCAATTGTGTCTTGTAATGGAATGTGATCACTGTTGTGGTATGATTTTACTATACTGTACAAGAACTTTCCATGCAATATGTCATGCAAGAAAACAGTGACTTACTTTTCAATGTATGTGAATATTTTAATTTTGGAAGGAAACAGAAAGCAGGTAAGATGAGTTGTACAAGAATTACATCATAAAGCATTGTGCCATTGACCATTTCAAATTAAATGAATATCTTGTAACATTTTATATTTCAGCAATGGTCCAAGCAAGAGAGGTCTAAGTGGGTCAAATGCAATTTGTTTTTCAACCTTGAAAATATATTTTCTTGCAAGACCTGACTTGAAAGGTGCAATTTTTATTGCCATCACATGTTTCTCCCAGACGGACTGGGAAGTTTTGCCTCTTTGCGTACAGTACCTATAACACATATTTCACAGCATTACAACAGTTACATTGCAATGGTATTTGCGACGCCTTGAGCTATCTTGTATCACGACATAAATTTGTCAAGGATGTCCTTACTACAGGGCCTACCTCTCATCAGGATTCCTCCTAACTCCTGATACTATGAGTACTTTGAACTAGTAACTAACATTATCAACTACATTTTAATTTTTGTGCTCAATGTATATTGCACTGCAGACCCCTGCAGTCTGTAGAGTGTAACTATTTGGTCCAGCAGTTGTGAGCATTCCCTGTGTGGAGGATTTGATAAAATGTAGAAAGTTTTCAACTTTCTCTTGATGAGCCATGGAATGTGCTTCCTGCAAAAATTGTAATTGGACACTGACTGGACACCAGAAACTCTGACCAATAAATCCCTTTGTTCACAGCTTAAGTTTTCTGACATTCTTGGGAACTTGTAATTTGAATTGCCTCTTCTGTCATTGTGAGAGTTATATCTGTCATTGTGAGAAGTATGTTTGGTCAAGCTTTGAAGTTGATGATCCTATCAAAACTTGTGAAGTGATCTTCATTTGATCAGGTTTGCATTTGTCATAGTGAATTTCAAGATTGCTACAGATGATTTAAATGTAGCGTAAAATCCATGAACTGTATTCTTGTATTTCAAGTGCGTAATGACCTCCCTGAAAATGAATTTGATATGGTAATTTAGCGACTTGAGTGCTTTTGAATACTTAAGCCATGAATTAGTCAGAGATCTTACTTAACACACATGCCACTATGATATCCAGTTTGTGTGGAAAGGCCTTGTGTATCTTATCCTAGTCCCCCCCTAACAAAAGTACTTTTCTGTTTTGCTCCATGAAACAAACAAAAGGCATGTTACTCATAAATATTCACTGCTTATTGAAATATAAGTTAATTGTGTGGGCTGTTATTAAAATGGTTGCATCATATTGTAAAGGCATCTGCTCATCATCAATGCAGATTGCAAATTTATTATTCCTACCCCCTTTGTATTTATCTTTTTATTTTTCAGCTTCCTATGAGATATGGACTGTGTGTACCATCTGTGTGTTCAGATTTAGATGTGTACAGTGGTGTTGGTAGGTATTTGAAGCTTGTATCTGTTGGCTCAAAATGATAAGAAGAAACCAAACCACAAACATGTCAAAGTCAGAAGTGAGGTAGCTTTCCACATGACTGAGGACACATTCTAATTGTATGGATATTTACATAAAATCTAGTTTAAAATATGTAATATGTAAAAGCTACACTCCATTCCACCTCTTTCATCCTAACCTGTTGAGAAACATGCATTAAGTATCTTACAATGATTTCAGTACCTGTACCTCTTCTTGTTTTTTGCCAGGTGAAATTCCGATTCTAAAGGACATTGCTTCATTTCAATCAGATAGCCTTCCTATATGCACGGAGAACCCCCACAGAGAGTATGATGCCAAGTTCGTATGGGCAGTGTAAGTACTAGCCCATCACTTGACTTTAGAAAGTTTCGAATTGACCTTGCATCCACCATTCAGGCACTTATGTGCAATGCTCGCAGTTACCACCTTTGTCTGCACCACTTGTGGCAGCATCTGGACCAGATTTGGCCAGATTTCAGTTGAAATCCGGCCGGAGAAAAATATGGCCGGATCGGATTTTTACATTTCCTTTCAAAATTAGAATTGTACTTGGTTTCTATGTTTCTGAATGCAACATCTTTATGATGAACAGGATAAATGGACTAGGTACATGAAAAATGTTTCAATTAATATGCAGCTAATTATTTCACCATCACCTTTTACAATTTCATCTAGCCAGTCCTGTTGAGTGCTGACAATCATAATATTATTACTGTGGGTAGAATGCTGTGGGAAAGTTGCTGCACATTTTGCAGTCATTGCATGAATGAAATTACATGTCCCCCGTTCAGTTCCTGTGCGGAGGTTGTCGGTTTTCTGTCGGGACACTATGTGCACTTTTGCCAATTCATCAGGCACTCATGAGTATGATTGAGATCTGCACAGAGAAACCAAAAAGTTTGCGGCAAAGTCATGGAAGGTAAATGTTTTTATGCATATAATCTTTCTGTTTGACTTTCTTCTCAGTACATTCTTTGGCCTGTTGTTCCTCCTTGTGGTGGTGTCATCGTTGTATCATGCGTGGTTCCACTCAGAAGCCTGTCACAGAAAAGATGACCCTCTCCGCCTCTCAGATGACAGAATTTACTTTCCCCGTGAAGATGTCGCTCCTTTGGTGACAAGTGATGATGGCGGTAATGACAAGTGTATCAACCCGGATCAATCATCTACCAGAAGTCAGATCAATAGACCAGGTCCGTGAGAATTTGAACAATAAGTTTTTAATTTTGACAGATTTTTAACAAGTGCTAAACAGTCAAGATGTGGTGTGGACAGGATATTGTGTAGACTGTAAACTTCTTAAAATAATTGTTTGCCAGTATCTGGTGAATGATTACTGAGTCTGAAATAGCAGTCCTGAGTGACTGATTGATCTGCGCCAAATACTTAAATATTGCTATGTGCCAACACATTTCATTGAACAAACCGCCTAACTTGTGGCAGAATCCTATTTGTCCCATCGTGTACCGTGGTTTAGATATATGTCAGATATAATGCCATCTGATCTCTCTGGGAGACATGGGTGTTAGTACAGCAGGTTATTATAACAATGACAACTATTCGCCAATGTACCTGTCTTAGTATATGTCAGTCAGTATTGGAGTCCCTCGACTGTGGATACTTTTTTTCTTTTTATTTATGGACATGGGAATATCTCAGTTGTTGTCCCCTTTCCTCTCCCCATCCTCCCACAGTATTGTGGTCTGATTAGTAGTCTCTCAAAGAAAACACAGGCAGTCTCAAATGTGAGGACTATTTCACATGAGGTTGCAGTTACCATGCCGATAGTCTTTAAGTAATGGAAACATCAAAGTTTTCCAAGAGAAATCATACTTACTGGCCTAAACATTTGGGGATCTGTTCTTTCAGAGCAAGTACTAGAGTCTAATGAACGGCCAACTACAAGAACCAGAGGTGGGTGTAATTGTGGAACAGAAGAACCCCATGTAAATTAACAGTTAATTGTTAAAACATATGACAGGCTTTACAAAAGCGACCCTTTGATTTTTTCTTCTGGTCTGATCTAAACATTTGAGCCCACTCTTGAGGTCTTTAATACTTGCAAAGTAGGAATCAAAATGGTTCAAGATGCACTCATCTGCAAACTGCCAGGTAGCATATGAGACTTTCAGTTCAAGTTTTGTAATTTGTGAAGTTGCAAAACTTAACTACATTATGCTAACAATTCCTGAACCTAAGGTCATGAAAAAGTGATTCAAAGCATGTATTTCCCCTTAACATTTTTACCTAAGGCTTATGGCAAATATCTGGAATGAAAGCAGAAAAAGAAAACAGAAGGAAAAATAGAAGAAAACGAATGTAGTTGACAAGTACAGTGCAATGTGCTGCACCAACCTTCATTGAGTACAGGCATATCCAGTAGAATATGCGTGTCCCTCAAGAACATTTTGTAAACACTTGATTTGTGTATTCTCATTTATTCTTCATGTTTGTATATCTTCATAACACCATCTTGCAGGGTACATCTGCCCAATGCTGCCTCTTATTGTGAATTTGCATCTTGTTTGTCTTCACAGCAGAGGAAGGAATTTTCCGTCAAATCATCTTCAGCTTTGCACTCCCCAGGAACTTGCCGAGACTTATGTCTGGGAACGTGTCAAAGGACAGCATTCCTTGTCTTAATGGTATTCGTGTCCTCAGCATACTGTGGGTTATTCTTGGACATGTGTTTGTATTCCACATGCTGGTAGGGATATGTGAGTACTGTATTTGTGTAATATGATATCATCAAATGTAATTCGTACTTAGATGTTTGTGTTTTTGTGAAATGTATCTGTATGCTCAGACTGAAAATTTACTTACAACACGCTTGTAATGTCTGTGGTAGTGTGCATGTATGACTTGTTTGCTTTGTGTTTGTGATCTTAATATTCTGGTTTTCTCACCCTAAAAGTATGTGGGAATGTCGTCCATTAAGTAAAAGAAAATGCTGTTCAAACTTCAAACAGTTATTAGCGCCATTTTGCAATTTTAGGAAGTGGGCTGCTGTTGCAGCAAGGTTAATTTAAAATGGCCGAACACTGAAAAAATAAAGTCCTCCACTTCCACCTGGTATGGAGGACATGGAGAAAATTTGGCAATTTATGAACACTACTTATCAGTATCAGCCTAACACTCTGGATACACTGGACCACTATCAGAAAAATGGCTGCAAAGTTTATCCCCTCAGTATGTATTTGTCCTAGGCCCAAGTCGCGTAAAGGTCTGGTCTGTCAAGTCATGTATATTCCTTATGGGACAGTGCATTGTGGCAACGACTACTGTTTGTGTCAAACAGAACAATTCTGGGGTTTGTGACCATGACGAAGTGACAGACTGGCAACACTCAAGTGTATAGATGTGCCTTTCTCAGATGCATCAGGCAATCGTCTGCACTAAATTTGTAGAATACGGGACCATTAGTTCTCTTCAGCCTACATAATCTGTAAATTTGTTCGGCACTGTATTGCTGCCGTGGTTCTCCACTCGTTTCTTCCTGGTCAGAAGTTAAGAAATGCCTCAATTTTTGTGTAAACATAGCAAGTCTGTATTTGAAATGTTTCTGTTCTTAGCATTAACAACAAATATAAAGGGTGGGTGAGCCCGTGGAAAAACCATCATCTTGCTGTATAGAGCTGGAGAGTGATAATTGTTACCTGATAACATCGATTGCTGGAATCAGTACGCCTATGTGTCATCTATCAGAGCACCTGAATGAGTTGATTGACCATCGTAGGCTTCTTGGTACCATTTGTACGTACTACGCTGTGCTTCAAAACAGTTGGCATAAGTCACTTAAGAATTAATTTGTGCTAAAAACTGTGCAGTAAGGATAGCTTTACAGACTTGTGGACAGTTAGTCTCCCCTGTTTTTAGCCCCAAACTGTGCCAGATTGTTTGTTTGTTTTTTTTGCCATGTGGGAAGATGTTTTCATTCTGAAGGAGAGACGGATTAGTGGTAAAGTATGATGAAGATTCAGTGGTAGTAAAGAAGAAAAGTCCAACCATTAATTTTTTTTCTATGAAATGCTCTTATTTTGTTCATTTTGTGTTTCAGATAACCCTTTGGCTGCAGTCGGTTGGTTTCATAGATTTGGATTTCTTTTGATATCAAATGCCTTCTTCTCTGTGGATTCATTTTTCTTTCTGAGGTTAGTAGTGAGTCTTCCGCCCTGTGTTTAGATGTCAGTATGCTAGAAAGGTCTGACCTTGTTAAAGTAGTCAGAACTTGTTGAGTGAATTCATTTGGGATCTTAATCGGCTATGTACTGTAAACGCAATTCTGTCATTCTTTTAACCAAACTGTTCGACAAACAGAAAAATGTTGTAGTTTACAGACTTGAATGGGTTGATAAATGTACCTACTATTTGGAAGATACAATCTTGTGAGTGAGATTGAATTCTCTCTTAAATCAAAACTATGTAGCTAAACTATGTAGCTACATTACTGTTAAAGGAGAAGGCAAGTCAGACACAAACTATTTTAAAGGACACTTCATGACTGGATATGAGCTTCCTGTGCATAATCATATGATGTAGAGACACCGATATGTGGATTCAGTCGATAAATTGAGTTACCTTTACAAAGTACATCATAAGTAATAAACCAAACAATTGTTGTCCTCTACTTAATGTAGTATTTTATTGTTTTAGTGATATCATTATAGAGGGGACCTCTGCAAGAGTGCAATATCAAAAGTTGCAAATAGCTTGTGGCACATCACAATTATTTCTGCAAAAGACCACAAGCTTTCCAGCTTTGCTGTGCAAAGCTTATTTCTGACACTGATTGCACACCTAGCTTTGTTAAGTTCTGAATGTACCCTAGATGATCAAATCAAACAAGTTCCCACCAGGCAATACCTTGGCTGATGCTCCCTGTGTGCCGCAGACTGAATACAGCTAGATGTATCTTAATGCCTCCCCATTTAAGCCCCTTATCTTGTCTTTTCTTCCAAAATTTGGACTTGTTTCCACAAGACTTGAGGATGTTCAGAACCACTGCGAAAACAATGTGAAGTATCATTCTGTTTACGAAACATTTCTGGGCAAACTTCATTGGTCTGGTGGATCTTTGGTGTCCCGGCTTTATCTGAAATGTAAATCATTTGTTCCAGCCTTGATATTTAATCAGTTCAAGTTGATGCACATCATTGTAAGATGTTGTGATAATTGAAAACCTTGAATATTGAAATTTTCTTCATTTTGATCTGAAACATATTTCACAACACACATACTGTTCTAAGTTAGTTTTCCAATGGTGTGAGTGTAACTAGATGAAGGTTTACCAATCTGAGTTCAAGCCACTTTTACTTTCTGAGCTATCAGATAATGTTATGCACCATTTGCAATTGACACTTGTGATATTTCCTGATGAAGTCTTCTACATGTTGTAGTCGCATTGACTTCAAAGTTTCAATCAGATTTGATTTCAGTGCTTATTACATAGCAAAAGTTTGCACACTAGGTACAATATCTCATTGTTGAAGGAGAAGTTTCCTTGATGTAATTTTGACGTATTGCACTACAACTATTTAAGTTTAATAAATGCAACCATCACAGCACTTGGTTAGTGGGAAGGTGACTCATTCACTTTTCATATTCTTAGCATGCCATGCATTTTGACAAAGAGAAGGTATGACCAAAAATCAGCTAAGTTTCTAAACCTATGACATCATTGAATCATCAATTACTGTCAATTGAACATAGTATCTTATGTTTGAAAGTTCTGTTACTTCTTTTCTTCAAAGTTTCAGTAGGCCAGCTTTTCTGAATTTTTGCAATTCCTATTTCCCCTTCAGTGGTCTGTTGGTGACCTATTTGACACTGAAGCAGTTGAAAAAGAGGAACGGACGCATCCCTTGGCGTTGGTTTTATTTTCATCGTTATTGGAGGTACGGTATGGCTGATTTATTGTCCACTTAGTCTGTGCAGTGGTTGGATGCTGGTAATTAATTTGTTGGTGTCAATGTAATGGATATAATGATGACGGAGATAGATAGGAGGATGGAAGAGGGCCTAGTCTGCTGTGAAAATGTAACACAGTGCCCTCTATAACACTCTGCCATCGGTGAAAGCATTGCCAACTACTGACAATTTGACTACTTTTTCATTGATTTTCATATTCTGTATGTTGATGGCATTATTTTAAGAACAGTAATTGTACATTGTCAGTGGACAATACACAATTACAGTCTAATTAACAATAACGATTGGTATTATGGCCACTTTTCAAAGATGAATGACTGCAGTTTGCATACAGGTATTTCCTTAGTGGGACATAACAGGAGGTTGCTCTTACTGCTCCCTGCAGTACGAAACCATGAAGACTTGTCTGTGTTTTTTTTTCTTGCTTTGTCAATAGGATGAATACCAAAAGGTTGTAACTTTTTATTAGAAGTGAAATTCTATCTGTTGATAGATATCATAGTGACCACATCTTGCAACAAATCTTACTTTTCAATTCTTGTGCCATATGCTTGTAACATCTTGCTGATGTTATTTTCCCATAAAATTGAGTACTTGTAATGGATGTTGCCATGATGATATGCTCTCTTCATTTCTGTCTTATCCTGCAGGCTCACTCCTGCTGTTGCAGTGACGATGCTTTTCTATGTCTTCATAACTCCTTATTTTGGTGAGGGACCTTATGCCCAAATGCTGAGTGCTCGTGAGAACTGCCCCAAGTATTGGTGGACTAACCTCTTGTACATTAACAACTTTTATCCTATTCATGACCATCAAATGGTGAGTTCAGCTTTTTTTTCTGACTTACAGGTTTAAATGTTGTGATTTGGATACTTGCATGAAAGTTACAAATTCATTTTACCACATTGTCATCGGAAAAAAAAATCTACAAGTTCATCGGTCGTGTCATCTTGTATGTAAGTTCATTAAATGCCTCTAATAGCCTTTAGTGAAGGATCTGAACTCTGATTGATTATCTGATTTGACTGATTATCTCTGTAAAACACTGTATTTATTTATTTGCTGCATGTATATTCACCACCAACTGACACAGTGTTGACCAAAATATTGTTGCCACAAACAACTTGTCTATAATGGGGTGATGGCGACACCAAGGAGTTGCCATTTACAAATAGCAACTCCCTGATGGCACTGCGTGAATGTCATGTTCAACCTTGAATTAGATACTGTCTTCCTGAACAGTAAGTCAAATGAGAAGACAGGTAAATCAGTCAAGCCAAATGTTACTATTTATATTCCGCAATCATTAACTTAATTTCCAATGTAATGCATGCATTTATATCTCTAATATGTGAATTAATTAAACATCATTATCTCTTTTTTTTTTGGTTCATGACTTAGTGTTTCATTTTAATTCGAGCTAATCAATTTGAGATCCTTTTTAGTCATTGGTAGTTAAAAGGAACACTCTAGCCAACTCTCTTGCAATCATCAACTTTTCATTTTCTTAACTCTAACATTTTTCTGACTACTAAACCCTGTGCAACTTACTTTGTGATTTCACCTACACATATTTAAATGTTAACAAATCTCTGTTTGTTCTGTCAACTAGTATGTCATTCTGTGAAAATTGAGAATTGGGAATTTCACCGGAACAATGGTTCACAAGACCAAAATTGCTCTAGCTTGAGACTGCACATGTGTAATACTCTAGTTGATATTTCGTCTTTGGTCATGTTTGATCATATCAAAGTATCATGAACTTTCACAATGCAAGGGGTCAGTGTGGATGGAAGGTTCCAACTAAAACGCCAGACAATTTCAAACAAATTTTCTTCAATCCATATTTTTGATTTGCGTTGATTTTTGTTCATTTATCATAATTAGCTCTTTGAAAAGCACTGCCTAAGTCCACTGTAACAATCANNTCTATGCACTGTCAGTTCTGGCATACATATGACAGGACATGTTTGAGAAATGACAGTTTTCATATTTCACCACTTTTGTGACACTAAAATTTTTGTTTTGTGGTCTTGGAGTTTTGTGGACCCTAGCTCATGAAAATTAAACAATCATGTAATACAGAGTTAACATCATTTCTTTATATCAGGCATTCAGTGGTACATTAACTGAACTATTTTCTTTTGCCCATCTTAGTGCATAGGCTGGGTTTGGTATTTGGCTAACGACATGCAGTTCTTCATCATTAGTCCGCTCATCATCCTTCCTCTCTACCAGTAAGAATCTGCTGCCGTGGCAACTCATTGTATTAATTCTTTTCATCGTGCCTAATCGCACCTGGTTGAAATGTAGTGGTGGCCTCTGGTAGTACTAATACATACTTTTCCTTTTTTATTGACTATCGATTTACAAATGCTTTTATGTTGACATAACCTGGAAACATATTCTCATCAGATACCAGATGTTGGTTTAGCAACTGATGATATGTTCAGCTGTACTGGTGACATAGTGTTCATTCAAGTTGTGTATTGTTACATAAAAGCATAAAATACACAGTACTTTTCCTATGTTTCATATGTTGTGTTAATATCTCTTGCAGTGTTGAAAGTCAGACATTTGTAGCAGTGTTGTGTACAGTTAGCAAGTTCTCCATCAGAATTAATGAACAAATTATGAAATAACAGCACAACAATCTGAACAGCCACCTCTTTTAACTAATCCACATAAACCCCTCCCTCATATAGGAAACTGCTTTTACTCTTACCAAGAATTGTCAACGTAGTATGCAGAATATGGATTTATCTCGAATTTTGCAAAGACTTGAAAGTATTTCAAAAGTACTTCATTGTGGATTGTGAATATTATTACTTAACAGAATTTTTAAGCAATAAACATATTTTAAAATTTGTTTACATTGAAAACAGGCCTGTACAACATGGACCACAATCTGCCTGTTTATCTTTCCTTCACTTACAGCATTCCTTGGTTAGGCATGTGTCTTATTGGCGCTCTCTGTTCTGCCAGTACATGCGTAACTGCTGTACTCATGGCAGTGAATCACTTTCCAGCAGCAGTCATGGACCTCAGGTTCGTATCTGTTGGAGGAAGATTCCCAAATGGAAATGTTTGTATGGTTGCTTCTAATACATGAATTGGTAGTCTAAGTGTGTCTAACACATTCTGAAAACAATCTAGTCCTTTCATTGAAAAGTTTCTCAAAGTTTCTCAAAGAAAAGTTTCTCTAGGCC
>VJOZ01006339.1:0-16682 GCA_009801055.1 Stichopus horrens | reverse complement strand
AATGTTTCGTCAGCCGAATGTCGTGTACGAAGAAGGTTGCTTCTACCATCTTAGACAAAATTGTTGGGACGCTTTGTTGTACGTTATAAATATAACACTTAATTTTAGGTGATATAGCATGAAAACAATAGCCAATGTTGCGCTATGAGTGAACGTATACCTTGAATCCTACACCCAACATTGCACCGGGGAGCGAGGTGTCCCAAGGTATTTTGTCCAAGGTTGTATATACAAGTTGTTAGGTTGTGTATTGTGCAATGCATGTTAATGTTCATTTTTTTGGTGGAATATACGGGGATTGATATGTGTTTTGGATTGGAAGGATGTAATGAGAAAACGGCTTCCTCCAATATTGAAATTTTTCACTTGTAACAGTGTATTTTAAGTAGTTGTATGCTTTCATGTGCAGTTAATGTGGTATTTCCAAGAAACAAACGTATTTTGAGCTGTGTGCTGATCTGTGTAGCGGGGTGGGGATTCACTGCTGCCATAGTTATCAGACTTCCGGTTAATCAGGTCTGCTTTGTTCTCTTGAGCCGTGGAGTAGCAAAGTTCGTCTAGACAGTTAGGTGAGGCTAGTATTACGGAGTAGTGAAAATAAAGGTATCGAACGCAATATTCAGACTTACGTTTCACTAACGAAGAAATGCGTCAGATGCAATATACCAACTACAGAGATAAATCGGGTCGACCGCATGGTGGCCACTTTGGTTCAACGGGAAAAGATGAGACTTGTACAACGCAATACCACTTTACCCATCCTCGTTCACATTTGACTAACATTCATCTTGTAAAGGTGTTATGAGGACATCAGTGGATGAACAGGACCAAATGAGGGAACCAAAACTCTTTCAATGGAGAGGGTAACTTGATAGATTACATGGTGGAATTCGCAATAATTTGCGATTTATATGGATGGAAAGACAACAGGAATACCATATAGTTACAGCTTCTTTAGAGAAGCTTCTTTCTAAAGAAACTTGGACATTTGGATGGCAAACGCAGAAACTTTTCCGTAGTTGTCGCCTCTCTACGTTAAAGATTTGGATCTGAAAACAAAGCACAGCTATTCTGAACAATGCTGAGGAATCGATCTTTGAGATCAGAAGAAAGCCTAACGCAACTACCGCAAGAAATGAGACGACTTACCATGAAAGCATACCCTTAGGCTTCCAGGGAAATTGCAAGATTTGTTGTAAATCTTTACATTTTCTTTTTTTTTTTTGTATAGCGCCAACACAGGCGTCCAGATTATTCATGATGATAGTTTCTTGTTCGCAGGTACAATGTCTGAATGCCGTTTATTAAGGTCATGTTCGTCAACATGTTTTGTACACAGTCATGTATGAAATGTTTTGTTGTTTATAATTATGCTGTTACAGAATTGAATGATTCCTATAACTCCTTTTAGAGGATTGTCAAAGTGTGAGGCTGGAATATATTTTCATCTAATCAAACCGTGGCATACTTGCTTGCCTGACGGGCAGGTGTCTGTCTCTTTCACTACAGAAATGGTACGCCCTGGCTAAAGACCTCTTTGTGGATACAATTGGAGATTCGAATGCCAGCTGGAGATTATGCCAAGCAAGACCGAGAACGTTGAATTTAATCAGTGAAAGTTGCCGTCGAGATGGAAGCTTTCCACTTTGCTGAAGACAGAAGAAATTATGGACAAAAACAACAGTTCATGCTATTGGGAAGAAGATTAAACTCAACCGAATTTGCAGTGAGAGTAACAGCAGATGAAACACCTACGGCAAAGGCATTTCAACCGGCCGACAGTCATAGTCTTACTGGTGCATTTTTCCACCAACCAGGCTGGTGCAGGAGGAGCGGTCAAAGCCTCTCGGAAAGACTCCAGCTGGAATTGTGAGGAAATTGCTCATGTCCTTTGAGACTGTCCTCATTTCCATCCAGACTGAAGATCTGCAGAAGAATACGAGAGACCATAGAATACGAGAGACCAGCAGAAAATTAGTGTGCAGTGGTAGACTCGTTAGGATGGACGAGGTGTTGTATATCGACAGTAAGGTTAGCCGACAAAACATTTCATCTCGCAGATAAAGCCATTTTTGAAACTTACTGTTATGTAAATTTCAAGATTGAAATTGAGGTACCACATTCCACCATGTTATATGGGTATCAGACATAGGTGGCGAACCACTCCTTGAGATTGATTTTCAGAAAAAGTACGGATGCGTCATTGAAGTGGGGGCAGATACAATAACGGTAGACCATTGAAGTATGGACAGTGCGACAAATCTGTTAGAAACTCCGCAAGTTCTTGTTAAGGAACACGAGGTCGTAGTTGTTGCTCTAGGGAGCGAAGCCATTCTAAAGTGGAGAAGGACTGAAGACTGAAGGTATGGGTGTCATGGAACCTATCGAGAAGCTGGAAAGTCCCCATTGTTAACCCACAGGATAAAATGGTACTTATAAGACTAATACAACTTCACTTCCGGTGAAGTAAGGTTGTACAGCAGCACGGTAAGCACTGCGATTGAAACTTCAGAAGAAGTTAACTCCCTGGAATCCACGGACGAAGATGAAATGAAAGAAGTCCAAGCAACTGCTATAATCACAATGAAGTCCCGAGACTTTTAGAGGAAGTATGGAGAAGTTTAGAGTTTCTTTCCGATTCACAGAGAAGTGCATCAAAGACATTGGAATTACAAATACGGTTAGGCATAAAATTGACAAAGATAGCAGTAAGCCCTATTGGTCATCCAGCTAGAGGACGGACAATGTCTTAAAAAAAAGGAAGAGCACAAAGACAAATAAAAAAATGCTAGACAAGGATGTCATTGAACTATCCTCTAGTCCTTGGTAGTCTCCCGTGGTCTTGATAAAAAAGAAGGAGCTTAGGCAGCAATTATGAAAGACTCATATCTTATCACAAGGTATGTTAATGGAAGATGATAATGTTAGCAAAAAACTAACACAATTGAGGCCAACAATTCTGGCGGAAGGGGAGAAGGGGCAGAGAATAAAATATTACCACTCTGTCAATATTTCAGGCAGAGTATGGAAAAAAGAATATGAATAATATTGTGCTGTAAAGATTACTAATTTAGAAAAATATTATATACTTTACTTTTTGGTTCATAATTAAAGAATTAATTTAACTGATCATCTCACTGTATTCTTACATCTCACGTGTATGTGTCCGGACCCCAAAACTACTATAGCCAGAATTTTCTCCTAGACTTTTACAAAAAATGACACTTTTGAGGAGAGTCTTAGTTTTGTATACAAAGTAAACAGAAACTGAGAAAAAGAAAAAAAGATGCATGTTTTAAAAACAGTGAACAGCCTGCTCTTTTACTTATTTTTGGTCCTTAAAAGAGCCGTTTAATCGTTTCTTCACTCCTCCTTATATCTGTTGTTGTTGTTGCTGCTGCTGCTGCTGTTTGTTATACTGTAGCAGACCGCTGAGCTCCGCCAGCTGGGCGACATCACGCTGTATGAAGTAGCTGCTCCTGCAGTTGTTGCGGTTCAGGCATCCAGTTTGCCTTCCATGCCTCTTCCATTCTTTCAATTTCACGACCCAGTATATGTCTTCTTCTCCTTCTCTCTTGACGTCGTCTTTTGAAATCGAGTTTTGGCAAGGTTCGGTCTTTTCGACTTTTTCAATAAGATAAAATATCCCTTGTATTACGTCTTTGTCATCTGCAGGGGAATTTAATTTGTAACGAATGAGATAGGCAAAGACTACTTCAACGATTTCTTTTCTTAATCGAGGAAACAGTGATCGCATTGCCGTTTTCTTCGGGCATGATGTCGGTTCTGAATCTTGTTTGTTCTTCTTCGTATTGTTTGTTGGTTTTTGAATTCGAAGAAGAGATAATTATACAGTCTCGAAGTTGCATCCTCGTAAACATCGTGAAGGAATTTTGTACGCCCCGGGACCACTTGTCGAGCAAAATGATCAACCACAGAGCCATCCCTAGGATTCTTAAACAAGACGATGTAATATGCGTTCAAGCTAGTAAAAGTATCACTGAACTTTCTTGCGATGGCTTCCTTCAGTTTAGCCATTCTCTGATCCGTCTCGTGCATCAAATCGTCTAAGATGATCAAGTTGGGCTTTTGTTGATAGATGTAGTGTTTCCAGTAGGCCCGACAAGTAAGAACGTGAACGGATGCTTTAGTCTAACATCAAACGTTCCGATTGACATCTCAGATTGAAATGATGAGTGTTGTCTCGATGTGCTTTTTATGTACGTTTGTCGACGTTTTCCAGATCTTTTTCAATTGACGATTTGACCTGGTTAATCTCCTGACACTGCCCATCATCCTCCCACCTGTAGATTAATGCCTTTTTTCCCTACTATGAGACGCCCTCCTCGACATTCACACATAGAGAAATAAACGACGGATCGTTTTGACAGTCACTTGTTGAAGACCAATTCAAAGAGAATATTGTACGTCTGTCCAACATGGCGTCTAACGAACAAATGACGGTCATCGGGTTTGGCGTGCCAGCTTTGTCGTATATCGTTTCTTCCATAATTCACGGGTGGTGAATTTCGCTGGGGTAAGCTATTTCGCATCCGTAACATTTCAAAGTAATCATACTGAAAAAAGTTGAGGACGGTGTCCAGTGCACTATGTACGTGATAACCGATCACGGCAGGATCAAGTTCGGCCATACTAATAATAAGTGTTTAACGATTCGTGTCTTGTTCAAACTTTTGTCGATCGGAAGCGATTTTTTAATCGTGATGATGTAGATGTGATTTCAAAGAATGAGGCGTTACCGAGCTAGCAAATTTGTATGTGATGTATATATGATAACCATAGTATCCGTATGGCACCGTACAAAAAGGGGCTTCAGTACACGCTTATCGTGTACGATGTGATAAGTTTTGTGATTGGCTTGGAATATATATCACCCAATCTTTTAGAAACGATATCGTTATTTCTTGTGACTGGGATGACTTCCGATTTTTCTTTTTCGAAATGTTGCACTAGTCGCTTCATATCGTCAACGTTCACTTATTCATAGACGTCCGCAGTCAAAGTAATGCCTCGTACTTTGTGCACAGAGCATATTATTGTGCAGTGTTTTGTTTTCGACTCGGTTTTTGTACTGTATACCTCGTATGCATAAATCTTACGTCCACCAGACACAAATCTTACTCAACTTACTTGTCAAAAATCTGCTGCCAATTCGCCATATCTTACAAATACTCTCCCAAAGGTGAATAGCACTCGCTCTCTCGAGAAATGTTAACGGTCAAATCTGTATCGAAGTAGAGCACTCGGTCTTTTAAATGTTCCAAGTACTCGCATAACTTTAAACTGACTCGAGCTGTGGTATTTGCAGCGTTGAATATATTTCGGTTATCACAGGCGTCCAACAATTTTTTTTTTTTCTGTGTAAGTTCCATGGTGGAGTCGTCGAGTCCAGTCAATTTGTATTTCCGAGAAGGATCATGAACAAGTTCCCCAAATTGGCGTAAATCGTTGACTATGAATTTTCAGGAGATAATTTCTCTGCCCAAACTTGCACCAAAAGACATCAGTTTCATCGAGTATCACATACATTCGTTCTTCTTGATATTTTTCAATCGAATGCCTTCTCGTGATGCAATAAGCGCTGATGTATGCTGTTTTTTCAACGTCGGTAGTACAATCATGAGGCCAAGCACTAGCCTCTTGTATGTCCTTTAAAAAAGCATTGGTCTATTTGGTGAAAAGTCCTTCCTCATCAGGTTGAAAATGCAAATTTATGTAAATGCACAAGCAGGACAGAGTAAGCCAAGTTACAGTACATAGTGAATCAGCAAGGCATTAGTGGAATTAGCATTAACTGTCGCATTAAAGGGAACACATATGCTGTGGATCTACCTGTATAACCTTTCTACATATGTGGTGTAGCTAGTTCGATTCTGCAAATAGTTAAACTTAGGACTTGGTGCAGGCTTTGGTTAATTCAGGATATTTTTGTACTCACTATGTCTACAACTGAGGAGATAGCAGAGTCAGAGGGGTAAGCTGGGGTCAAAGAAAATGAATCCCTATTTGCAAAGCAGGACCTAGGCCCTAGTACTGACCCAAACCTTCATGAAATCCCAGAAGACACACCTGATCACAATCAGAGAAGGTGTGGAAGATGGCCAGCGAAAGAGTTCAAGGAAGAAAAAAGCGATATACAAGGCACAGCAATATCATGACGGAAAAAACGATTAAATCAAGGCAAACGAAATAATGCTGCATACGGACAATGGCGAAAGCAAGTTTCGAAGATCAGAAAGGACCTTAAGGTATTTCAGAACCTTGACCAACTACGAGACATCCAGTTGACCATTTAGAAACAACGTAAGGCAGTTATAGGTGCTTATGACAAACTCAAGAAAACGGACCAACCCAATAGAGAAATTCTGAGTAAGCTTAACAATTTCAATAAATAAAACTCTGTTGGACATTCTAATGCAGAAAGGACTAGAGTCCCCTGAAGAATTTGATGTCATCCAAACATGTTATTTAACGTTTAAGCACCTATCAGTCTTTAGTGAATCAGTCAGTGACCATTTGTCAAACCCTTCGTATCATCAAAATCTTCAGTGTCATCTTTGAGTACAAAGGCAGTTAGAAAAGAGAGAAAGGTTGGCAGCAGCAAGGGCTCTTCAGGGAGAACTTCAAAAATAAAAAAATCCTTAAAATACAGGTACAGATGGAAGAAGAGAAAATGAAAGAATAGGCTATTCAAGCAGGCGCTGCAGTGAATATTGCTGAGGCAAAGTGGTATGCTCTATCAGATGTACAAGAAGAAAATGAAGAGCCCAATCAACATGTCTGTGAAGCTGAATCCGGCAACCCCTGCCTTCGAGCCTCAAAGTCAATCTGAGAATGAATACACTCAGATGCCCTGTGGTATTCAGTGAAGTGGAAACCTTGTTTTGCAAGGAGGTGGTGACCACCTTGTTACCTGTTATGCACACGACCCAGCTGGCCAAACATTACTAACCAAAGCACTAGCGAGTGCTATGGACAGAAACCGACTGCCCGTAATTACTCCAAGGGTATTTTCAGGAAGTCCTATGGACTTGGACTATGGACGCAATTTTCAAAAGGAGTTTCGACACACTCATTGAAAAGAAGGGAATTTCTACTGAGGAGATTTATTGCCTTCCACCGTATGTGTCTGGAGAGGCAAATGAATCCATAGCTGGATGTTTCTATGGAAAGTGTGAAAGTGAACACCAAAGAGCATGCGAAATCTTGGACAGGAGGTATGGACATCAATTTTAAATCATAGAGGCCTTTAGAGACAAGTTGGACAAATGGCCTCGAATTAGTCTGGGAGATAGTTCTGCTCTACAGTGGTACTCAGATTTCTTGAGGAGCTGCCTTGATGCCATGCCCCATATTAAGAGCCTTACTAATTTTGAATGATTGCAAGGAAAAACAGATGGTGGCAAAACTTCTTGATTGGGGAGTTAACCGTTGAAGCCGTGTAGTAACAGACAAACTGGACAACGAATATGAATACCCCACCTTTCCAAAATTTGTGGAATTTGTAGAGAAGGAAGCGAGAATTGCTCGCCAACCAGTGGCATCTTTTTCTGCTGTTCGAGGAACAGATTCATTCCAGAACACTAAGTCACAAAGAGCGGATAGGAAGAAGCCTGCACGTTCTCTAAGCACGTGCACATTTTCAGGCCAGAACTCCTCCGAAAGAAATTGTGTACAGAATTCGCCCAACCAAAGGTAATCCAGATACAGTGTGGCCAAACCCGAGAAACCAAAATCATGCTCATTCTGTAAAGGGGAACATTACATATCCTCCAGTCTAGTGTTTGGAACCAATGTATAAAGGAACAAAGGAGATGTTTTGGATGTCTACGTACTGGTCATTACTCCAAGCGGTGCAAGTCACGTCCGTCAAAGGTAAAAGGGGCGTCCTACTTTTCTGCATGACAATTACAAAGATTAGAAAGCTCCTCAGGATTCTATCCCACAGTCCAGTATTGGAAATGCTGCTGTGTCTCTTAAAACCAACGTCTGACATTCTTGCACCACTCATGTACTACCAGTTGGAGTATCAAGTGCTAGCAGACCCGAATGAGAAAAACTGGTGTATGGTGTATGTAAACTGGTGTCCTCGACACACAAAGTGACAGTACATTCATTGATGAGAAATTTTTTGGAGAGTTGTGTGTGACACTGAGGCCGTTAAATTCAAACTTACCACTAACCTAGACAAAGGTGCAACAATCGTGTGTCAAAAAGTGAAAGGTCTGAGAGTTAGTGGTTACTCGTCAAGTCACATATTCCCGAGACCTCATTCCCTTAGGCAGAAGTCCCACTTGTCAGACAGCAAGCGGCTGGGATCACCTATCAGCAATGGCATCAGAAATGCCCCCGTTGTTGGATTGTGAGGGAGGTATATTGATTGGTTTCCCACGGATACGGCAGATATCACAAGGTTCTGTCACCGCATTAGTGTGAAGTAAGCCAGTCCAGCTACAACCCGATATATCTTGAACATATTAGAGAGAGAGATTTTGCTGACTCAAGGAATGGAGACATTAATGTTTTACAGGATGATGATGCTGAACTAGCAATAGAGAAGCCAAAACCTGGTGCCGTAAAATACATTTCACACCATGGAGTCTTTCATCCCAAGAAACCATTCAAGTTGAGAGGAGTGTTTGATTGTTCAGCCAAGTTGAGAGGCTCTTCGTTAAATGATTATCTATTGTCGGGACCTTACAAATAGCCTCTTTGGAGTGTTGTGCAGGTTTCTCAGAGAAAATATTGCTAGGATGTGTGGTGTACAGAAGATGTTTCACAGATTCCATGTCCATCCTAAAGACAGAGATTATTTGAGATTCTTATGGTATCATGAAGGTGACACCAGTGCAGACCCCTTGGAATACAGAAAGAATGTGCATCTGTTTGGAGCAAAGTCATCACCCGGTTGTGCGAATTTTTGTCTCAAGTATCTTTCAAGGATGTATGAAAAGGACCACCCCTGGCCACACCGTTCTTGAGTCCATGACTTCTGTGTAGATGATGGGGTCACCAGTGTGGTCAGTGTTGAGAAGGTCAAAGGATTGACAAAGTAAGCTCGTGAATTGTTTTGGCTAGGGAACCTTCCTCTGCACAAGGTTATGTCCAATAACCGTTCTGTGCTTGAGAACACTTGGTGTGTGCTAGAACATCGAAGTAGATGCATTCACGTTCCAGATAGATGTTCAAGAACGCCCCAATACACGCCGGTGAATTCTGTCATTGGTTGCTGGCATGTGAGACCCATTAGGACTCATCTCTCCATTTGTTCTAAGAAGGAAGGTTGTTTTGCAAGAGATGTGCAGATGGTACAGGCTGGGATGAGGTTATCGGTGAAGACTTTAAGACCAAGTTGTCAGCAGTGGAAAGAAAATGTTCCTAACTTAAGAGAGGTCCACTTTCCAAGATGTTACGAACCACCAGACCAGTCCTGTTTCCAGGGTAGAGCGCCACCACTTCTCATATGTGACCATCGTTGATTATGGAGTGTGTACCTATCTAAGATTTGTTGCAGAAAATCGTGTCCACTGCACTCTTTTTGTCGGAAAGTCGGGTATCACCCACAAAGCTTGTCACAGTTCCTCCCTTTGAGCATACGGTTGATGTTGTTGCCGTACAATTGAGTACTAAGGTGAAATAAGAATTGACAGAGAATACTTCTGGTGTGATTCCCAAGTGGTGTTATCAACAATGATGCAGGGAAGTTCCATGTATTTGTATCAAACAGAGTACAACTCATCAGAGAGCATACAGATGTCAAAAAGTGGCATTACGTTTCCACGAAGGAAAATCCTGCGGATGGTGTAATTAGAGTAAGAGGACGTTTGAGGAAGTCGTCAATGTCACTCAGTGAGAAGCATCCTGTGGTATTACCCACAGTTGGACACAACTGATAATTGCTCACTATCATTCCCAGATCAAACATCAGGGTAGGGATCAAACTGTCAATGAAATAACATGTTATTCACGTGGTTATGTGTTTATGTTCTAGTTCTGTGCACAGTGGAAGACTTGACGACAGATGCCTTAATTATCGCACTTAGACGTTTCATTGCTGTCAGAGGGGCAGACAAATACGATCTGACCGAGGAAGTTATTTTTCTATTGCAGACAACAAGATGAAGGCAGCTTTGAGGAAGTCACATCATACCTGATGGAGGAACAGTGCACCTTTATGTTCAATGCACCTCACTCAAGTCATGCTGGAGGCACTTGAGAATTATATCAGTGATTAATGTACTAGAAGCCACAATGGTCTTAGGTAATGGACTTTTAGACGACGCATTCTTAAGATGTTTTATTTACGAGCGATGTCCATTGTCAACAGTCGGCGTCTGTTACCTGTGAATATTTGATCCAACTGTCGAGGTACCCATCACACCAAACCACCTAGTGACTATGAAGGCAAGTTTTCCTTTACCACCTCTTGGCAACTTTGTAAAGGAGGACCTGTATGCATGCAGATGGGGAGGGGTTCAATTTTTTCAGAACAATTTTGGTCTCGTTGGAAAGAAGAGTACTCATCTAATTCGCGGCAGAGGGAGAAGTGGAATGTCCGACGGAGGAACTTGAGGGTTGGTGATGTTGTTTTGGTCAAAGATCTGGAGACTCACAAAATGGAATGGCCACTTGCAGTAGTTACGATATCAGACACTGATAATGACAGGTTGCTTAGAAGAGTTTGGGTTCGGGTGAGATCTAAGGTCCAGGAGAGCAGACTTAAGAAGCTAGAGTTGGAACGGCCTACCCAAAAAGTTGTTCTCCTGTTGGATAATTTTGAATGCTCCCCCTCTGACCCTCAGAGCCACAAGTAAGGTATAAGGCTGCTGATGGGAAAGTTAAACATTGTTGATTTCATCAGTTGTCATTGTTTTTTTAGCTGTTAAATAAACGTCGTGCGGTTCATTGTGAAATGCCCTCCTTTGATTACAATCTGTTGTTTGTTGCTATTTGTGGTTAAGGTTACATAATTTGGTGGGAGTGTAATGGTCACCGCTCACTGCTGTAATGCTGTATTATTTCTGAGCGTAGTATATGTGCGGGCTAACTTAAACCGCGTTAGAGACGGGGTTGTTCGGATATAGTGGATTCAGTTTCAAAGTGGGGGAACCATAAGGTAATTGAAAGTTATCAAAGAGGGGAAGCTTCTACACATATTGAATAATGATGAGATTCTTAAATGGTTATCTCCCACAATATTTGTCATTTATAAGTGCTGGGTGACAATGCTTGTTCGTTACTGCGTATAGCTTAGCCTAACATTTAACATATGGGCATCCCAATGTTTAGGGCTGTTGTTGTTGTTGCACTATAAGCCCACTAATAAAGACTGTATAGTAGGTGTGTTCGTTGTCTAGACTATAGGCGTTGTATACTGTGGTTCATGTGGGATCATGTGAGTGTTTGTACTGTATGCATGTAGCTTAAGAACGGAGTAAGTCCCTGTTGTTGTTCAGGTTTGTTCATCTCAGAAACTCAGGTCGGTTAAAATTTTGTAGAAGTTTAGATTGATTATCTTGATTAGTAGGAGTAACTTCCAAGTAGATTAAATGACTATTAATAAAGTTGTATGTTATATATACACTTTCGACGGTCAAGTTGAGGTCATGTTGAGGTCAAATTGATCAAAGAGAAGCCGAAATAAACTGACCCGTATTGAAGTTATGAAATTGTTTATTTTATCGACTGGA
Organism: Stichopus horrens; assembly: GCA_009801055.1. Classification (NCBI taxonomy): domain Eukaryota; kingdom Metazoa; phylum Echinodermata; class Holothuroidea; order Aspidochirotida; family Stichopodidae; genus Stichopus; species Stichopus horrens. The sequence continues at coordinate 4,971 of VJOZ01006339.1, read as the reverse complement.
GTCCGCTACAGTCTAAACCGTCTACTTTCCAATCATTTATCTTCACTTCACCCCCATTACGAGCATGTTGAATGTTCACATTATGACGCATCCACTCCAATTATTTTACAGCTTCCATGGACTGTCGATCGTACCCTCGGTGTGACTTCTTCAAGAGACATTTTTCTAAACACGTGTTGACAGGCTTGTAACCTCGAAAACGAACTGGATCTATACAACCTTCCAAACAACATTGTTCCTTTTCTCCTTCGAGACACGTAAGACAAAGTTAATCGAGACGTGACTCCGTCTTTGCTGCCTATTTGTGATTCGAAATCAAGATACATGTACGATGTCAAAGTCTCCGATTTTTGTTTCTTTTTCTTCGTTAGGATTGGCTGCGAGTAACACAAATGGTCCTTGGGTTGATCCTTCTGGCAGACGCTACAGTAATACATTTCACATGTGGGACCGTGCTTTTTGTGATGTCTGGCAATTTAATACTGATAGATCCGTCCATGGGAACCGAAAATACGAACTTGGCACGTCTTGTAACATTTGTAGGTCGTAAGTTTCGCAATACGAAATAGGACCTCGTCGAAATAGTCTAGTTTGTCAAGTGATGCTGTCAAATCTTGCATACTATTTTCGAAATCCTCGAAATTTTCTTTCGATCCCTTCAGTTCACCCTGATTATCGACTGATGTAAAAGTCTCACTATTCCGGGACTCGCCTTCATCTCTTATGTCTTCTGGTGCTTTCAGGACATCGTACTGTAAATAGTAGATAATGCTGGCGTAAAGAGTCATGTTGCTCTCTGATCCGTGTGGATTTTCGAGTCAGAATTAGAATGGGAGACAAACATCTCTATATATAAGCCACTCATCTATCTATTGCGCACACGTAAATGCATGCGCGCGGAACAACTACGCGCGTCTCTCAACTTATGTGCACGCGCGCTTCATGCTATAGTGCATGCATGCTTGTGCTTACGCACATCGGCGTTCACGCGCGCAGGGCAAGAGCTGTTTGCTGAGAAAAAGTTCATTCTGCATCGAGTTCTCCGAGCAGCAAGATGGCGCAAACACTGGTCTACAAATACTTTCCAATCATCGTCAAAAACGACGTCAAGAGAGAAGCAGGAGAAGAAGATGATATAGACTAGATTCTAGAAGATCGTGACATTGAAAGAATGGACGAGACATGGGAGGCCTACCAGGTTGGCAAAGCCGATGCTGACGCCTACTGGATGGCTGCAGAGCTGCAACAACTGCAGGGCAGTTACTTCTCGTCCAGCTTTTGGAGCTCTACGTTCTGCTACAGTATAACATACATCTGCAACAACAACAACAACAAGGGCCACCAAATATGTCTAAAAACAGCAAGTTCTTCCCTCTCTGTGAAACACGCATCTTTTTTTCAGTTTTTTTTTCTGTTTACTTTGTACAAAACTAAGACCCCCTCCTCAAAAGTCATTATTTTTACAAATCTAGGACACCTGTCAATTCTGTACAAATCTAGGACCCCTCTCAAAAAGTGTCACTTTTGTACAAATCTAGGACCACCCTCAAAAGTATCATTTTTGTACAAATTAAGGACAAAATTAAGGCTATCGTTGTTTTCGGGTCGTGGCTATAGTATGGTACCCATACTTCTGCGAGTCTGCTTTGGAATAAGTTCCAGAATTCTGACCACATGTCCGAAAAGTTTTATCCCACCATCCCTAAACCCCATATTCACCCCTGTAACAAGAGACTCAGAAAATCGGTGAAGAGCGTCGGGCTAATTATTGGGGAAAGCAAATCATCTCTCAAAGTTATCCAGGAAAAGGTCCATTGAATTGTATTGAACACGGGAAGCTTTCTTTTGCCTATATATTATATTTATATATCCACACTGGGTGTTTGTTTGAATGTGGGGAAGGGGTGGACATTGGAAATAGCATCATAATATACTGTCAAAATTGTAAAACAGGATTAAAGGTAAAATATAAATTCTAGAGTGAAACTTGAACATTTATGTCTTAACTGGAATCATATACTTGGTGGATATGATTCAATATTTTCCAAAAGAGGAAAAGTGTCTGTTTTCTGCTCTTGTTTCATTTTAAATGTTTCCACAGAGTAACTCTAAATGGTAAGAAAAGATCGCTTGCTTATGACACACTTAGGATGCCGTACCTTTTTCTGTTTAACTAAGCAACACAAGTTAATGTCAGCTGATACATGATAACATGAATTTGTTGCCTTGGCAGAATTTGTAAGCACTTGTAAATGGACAAAAGGGTTATATATGCTGATCATCTTGAATTCTGGTCACACTTGTTCATTGGTGATTTGCTTCAAAGTACCTGAACCACTTAGAACAAGCAGTGAATCAGTAAAATTTCTCTGTTGTAAATACTTCTTTTTACAGCCAAATGCCAAGAATTCCCCATGCTTAAAGAAAATACAACATGTACATATTGATATCATTGGGAATTACTTTCGGTTTGACCTTCTATAGCCAGAAAGGTTGTGCTACCTCTTTTAAATCTTTGAAATCACAGTCGCCTGTCCCATAACATTATTTTTTTCAAACTGTATTTCAGTTTGATTTCCTTATTATGATTCATTTCAAGGGACTCATTGAGTTGATATCAGTAAATGTTGTGATATTATTACAATATTATTGTAAAAGGAAACTCAGTTATAAGATGCGGAAACTCAGTTATAAGATATCATAAAGTAGCGAGGTGTTCTAACAACTTGCGTTTCAGTCAGAAATGTATCAGATTGATTTAAAAATAGCGTTAGTTCGTAAAAGCTGGGTTTTTACAGTTTGTCAGGTAATTCGATATTTGTGACTACAATTGTTACAATACATGAAGCTGGTAACATATCTTTAATATTATATTCTTATAAAATATCTTTTTATCTTATTTTCCCACGGTTTCCTTAAATTTTGCTGTCAAAGCATTTGGTAGAAGGTGGGTTGCATTGACCTCTACTGTCAGCAACCATTGAGGAGAAGGCCGGGGCTAGATTCACGGTATGACCAAAGTGTTTTTCACCGCTCAATTTCTCATTTTAAAGTTAAATAAATGTCAACTCATTTTGTATTCATTGATATACAATATAGGCAATATGTAAATTATTATAATGCTTTAGCATTATAATTTGTATACAGCAAAAGTGTATAATGTACTCTGCTTAAACTGCTTAAAATGACTATTCACCATGAAGATGTGCACCATGTGCACCATTTGCACCATGTACAGTACAATAGAATGCGTGTCACACTGTCACTTTATATGAATTAAAGTGACATCTATTTAATTTACCTTGATTTGGTATCATTGCATAATAAAAGCACACTTTTTCACTCAGATTAATCTGCCAGTCAAGTATAGTAGTCATTATGTATTGTTCTTTAATACCAGACACCTGTAACGTAAATGGCCTTTATAAGCCTCCGTAGAGAAAGCTTCTGACAGAACTGGTCAAAATCCTGAATTAAATGCTATTATTGCTTAATTTAAAAGTTAATTAAGACACTCGGGTAGAACAAAATCAGTGAACTGTTGTAAAAACACACCGAAGGTTTACGTGAAACAGAGATTACTTGAGCGCCGAGTATACTTTTGATTACCTGGCACTCTGGGTTATGAACCAGGTTGTCTAGCAACTGATCCACTACCTAGCAACGTTGGAACCTCCAGTGTGGATGTAGCGTGCCACGCTCGCGATAAATTACACACTTTCCTCGGTCTTCTTCAACTGACTAAACTGACGAGCCGAAAGTACGTAATTTGTATCATTCAAAATCTTTTAAAGTAGTTTTCTGGTAGACAAGATGAATTGGACTTACAATGTTACCTCCTCAATGACTAGATTTTGTTTAGTTTAGCACATATGGTGCAAAGCTCTACATGGATTTCACTGACTTAGTCCTCCTTTTATTCCCTAATAACATCGACAGAATTCACACTAATAATATTATTACAGTAAACCAACTTCGAACGAGCCGAATATGCATTGTTTTTTTTTGTTGCGAGAAATATAACCCCCATTTAGCCGTTTGAGTTATCAAATTGTTGCTTTTTCCTGGCCCCCCTCATGCGTCTGGCCTGTCCAACTCTCAATCTTGGAGAAAATTGTTGGGACACTTTGTTGTCGTTGCAAATATATTTATATACTTTTAGGATAACATGAAATCCCGCGACCCTTTTTTCAAAGTTGGAGTGAATATACACTTGGAACTGTAATTCTATAGCCCAGGGCCTTTTTTAAGAAATTTTTAGTGGGGGGGGGCATTTGAAAAAGGGACCATCTAAACGGAGCCACCATAAGCCACCAAGTACTTTATGAAGGGTGTTTTTCTTTTCTAAAAATGCTCTCCAGATTGCCAAAGATGACTTTCTCATACCTTAGACAGGCCCGTAGCCAGCCCATGTGGAGGAGTGAGTCTTTTTAAAAAGATGTGGGCCTTTTTCCAAATGCGGAAGCTAAGTCGCTAAGGGTCGGGGGTTCGGAAATTGTGATGTCTGCATATCTCCTGCAATCTGGAGCATTTTAGAGGAATACCAAATACCTTCCCATCATGAACAGTTTACATAAATAGTAGACACAGGGGCCTCGTGAGGACTATGCCGAGGGAGGTGTGAACTCTTGAAGGCTATCTAAGCGCCACCATCGGTTGGCATGGAGCGTACAAGGAAATTTTTAGTTTTGCAAACCCCCAGATGGCAGGAAATAGCCCTTCCCAAGTCTTTTCAGCTGCGTTAACCCATCCTTGAAATATAGATCTCATGGCTACAATTTCTCAATTACTGAGAAAACAATTTGTGAAAAATGATGCAATGTCCAAGTGAGTATTCAAAGAACGTTTGGCTCTACAAACCACTCAGATAGTAGAAAACGGTCCTTCCTGGGTGTTTTACATGCATACATACATGCTCCCAACCCTGCATTCCACCCCTGCCCTTGTAGACCTGTCGCATAAATTGAGGGA
>VJOZ01006338.1:0-26930 GCA_009801055.1 Stichopus horrens | reverse complement strand
AACATGTCTTTTCTTGTTCATATTCTAATAGGGGAATTCTAAATTAAAAACTTTTGACCACACCTGTGACCCACATAAAACCCTTGATAAGCCACAAGTGTCTATTAAGTACCGCCAATCCTGACGACAGTCTTGAGGAAAGTAAAACCAATCATTATCGGTGACACAACATGGTGCCAAACATACACCGGGAATGGCAGAAACATACAAATTATAATACAACAGGCCACTGGACCATAGTAGTTAGTCTTTATTTAGGAACTGGTAGCTTCTATAGAGTAATCTATGACAGACCAAATTTCCAACATTAATACTAAACCAGAACACCAACTACGATGATTTGTGGTTAAAGTTGTACCATAGTGTGAAACTGTACTTACGAACTAGAAAACCATTACACACCACTGTGTCTTTTCTATGACCATACCAACAAACTATTGAGTTTTGAAGCAAGCCACGATGGACTATTGCAGTAATAGCAAGGACATTGCAAGGAAGGAGATATTATTAAAAAAAACACACACCATGTATAGTTTTTTTTTCCTCTCCTCCCACAAACAGAATTGGATTGAAACTGTAAATAAGTCCACCATGAAATAACATACCTAGTGCTTTGTGCAAATTTTAATGAAACAAAAAAAAGAAATGCTTATTATCTGTGATAGAAAGAAACAAAACTCCAGAAAAGAAGTAAATGTGAATACAGTCAACCCTGATTGGTGATAGAGGCTGGGATGGTAGAGATTGTCTGGCACACTTTTGAAAACAACCAAAACGATAAATATTAAAGCACCTTCAACAAGTAGAGATAAATATCAAACATCCATCCTCTATCTTTGTGATTACACTGAGGTCACCAACACACCCTTTTATGATTATTGCTTTTATTGTTTTTACTTCTCCTCAGAAGTATTAAAATAAAATGGATCCAGAAGTTACAGCATTTCCTGTATTCATGGACATGCAGATCAGTAAAGTTTGCTGGCCAGCAGCATCGATTGGGTTTAATTTTGGACCCAGAGGATGACATCTAGAAATGATTTTGATCTCCTCACGACGCCGCCCTCTCCCAACCACTTCCCCGATTACACTTGACCAGTAACATCTGCAAAGGAGACAAAATACCTTTCCCAAAATTGGACCTTTCCCGGAGGTGCTAGAGGTACAATCAGGAGCTTGCACTATATGAGCAATGACAGATTTGAGTCCTTCATTTTGGAGAGATAAACTGATTTACAAAGACATAGCAGAGGGGCCAAAATCAGATGGGGGGGGTGTATCCCTCTGATATAGACCTACAGGGTACTTCAAATAACCAATTCGTACATCGATACATAGAAGCTGAAGGTAGTCTGCCTACAAACTGTGAAACTGAAAAATGATCTATGCTTTAACAGTCTGAACCGGTTAGTGGTCTTTCAAAAGGATAACTCATATGAAAAGATAAATGAAATAGCACACACTGAGAGACATAGACTTGTCTAAATACAGAATCAAGAATTGCAAATGAGACAAAAATAACATTTCAAAGTGATGATCTTCATGTTGCTAAGGACTCAATGGAACAATGCATGAACCCCAACCCCCCTCCCCAAAGAAAATGTATATCATGAAACCAATCAGAGTATCCACACACGGAATAGAGACTAACATTGCCTGAGTTTAACACAGTAAAAGAATAAAAGGAGAAAATTTGGAGAAGCATTTGTGAGTGGCACAGGGTATATGTGAATGGAGTGACATATTTAGTAAGTAAGATAAGAATGTGTGGAATGAGCACTGCTAATGTCTACTGGGACAAAATCTTTTTTTTTTTTCTGTGATCTGAACTTTGTTCATACTATTCTCTTGGAGCATTTCCATTACTTTCTCTACTTTCCCTTTTGACTTTAACCTCTCAAAATCCTTTCTGTCAATCCCTCCCCCCCTGTAGACACTGTCCAAATAGTGCACTTCGCTTACAAAGCTGCGACTAGACAGTATATATCATACTGCATTGCTCCATGAATAATGTTACCGATTTGAAATGAAAAGGAAGAATATGTATATTTACCATTTCTGGCCAAATGACAGATTTGAAAGATTAATCCAAATAAAATTTTTTACAATAAACGTCAAAGGTAAACATTACTAACTAACAAGACCCATGAAAGTTGATCTTGCCTACACTTTATGAATCTGATGGAATGAACCTATGAAACTGGGAGGAGGGCAACACAAAGGCTTGTCCAAACAACTTGACTTTCAACTGCGAGAGATGTCCCTCCATTTCCAAGGGACCCAGAGAATACAGTTGAGGAATCCGCATCCCTGCTCCTCATTTATTTCTAAGGAATTGTTTCGTCCTCTTATCGGCCTGTTCTATTCTCTGCTGGTTAGATTCACCCTGGAAAGGAAGAGAACAAATATCGAGAATAAAATCTTGCTTCTCACCAAAGATAACCTGCAGTCCACTTCTTACTGATATTGAAATCACTTTCTTGAAAATGTTTTTGGTTAGTATTCCAATTTGAAGAGATGGATTCAGAAGGCAAAAAGCAATCTAGGAGGCAGAATTTGTCGTCTGGATAGCCAAAACAGAAAGGTCAAGGCACTATATAGAAAAGCATGAATTAGTTCAGAAATACAAACTGAGCTATGAGCTTTATTTGTGATTTGATGCTATCATCAAATATTTGTTGTTAGCATGTGCAAAATTTCTGAATGAGTAGCAAAAAGGTAAATGAACCCAGGAACACTAAGTTAATCTGGTGAGAATGAACCAAGATGCAATAATGTTGTCAGAAAACAAAAAAAAAAAAAAAAGTTTGGAACTACAATGGAATGTGACAGGAAAAAGAGAAGAATTGCTTGGAGGTAAGAGGCAAAAAGAAACCCCTACTACTGGATGTGTCAAACTCACCTGGTTGTTGGCATGGCAACCAAAGGTAAAAAGAAGAAAAATGAGTAACTCACCAGCAATGTTCTCAAGGAAGGAGGGGGCTAACAGGCACACGTGGGACTGTGCGAGTGAGCTAGGAGAGGGCCAAAAAATGATCCTCAGAGGTTGAGGTTTCTCGACTGGGAATCACAGCTCGGGTTGGTTTGAGACGGGACACAGCAAACAGAGGAATAGCGGGAGGTACATGGAGGCATGTCTTTCTAAGCATACTTTTGCACCATCCAAACATCAGGAAAGGGACCTCACATATCTGCTTTGTTTACTTCCTTGTCATATAATTTGAAAACCAAAAAAGTAAATTGCTGGCCAAGTGCACAAAAATAGTTCACATTTTACACAACTTGCATCACAATGAAGAAATCAAACCAATTGTAACTGTACAGAGACTAAATAGTCAAACTGATATTCAGAAATTTTTCTTTGTCAGTTTTGAGAGTGAGCAATTTTCATTTATCTGTAAACATCTCTTTTGTGCCATTGAAATTTTGTAAGGTCCAAAAATGTGCTTTGCTAATGGCAGCAAAATACTTTCAAGAAGGATTCAAGACAGCATTGATCTATGTCTCAACTAACTGAGGTAAAAGTATGCAATGAGATAAAAGAGAAACAACAACGCTTTGTTTGTTTTGTTCATAATTTGTACATGAGTAGCCGTTACTTTTCTTTTATTGCATAAAAACTCGAGACACACAAGAAGAGAAATATGTCAACTGTAGAGAATATAATTGATAAGATTACGGTAACATTACTTTGGTACCACCCAAAATCAGTCACAACGTACTCTCGAGCAAATACAAACTAACATTTAAACAAGTTTCCCCGAAACCATAACCCCCTAACAAACTGTGTGTGACATTTAATACCAGGAGAATTGGTTTTGAAAAAGGATTTGAAGTAAAGTCAATTGATTGTCAACACCTCTGCTGGTGCAGGAACAAAACGTGTTTTAATCACTTGCTTAATCACTTGATACTTTGAATCAGCGATTTTGTTTTGATGACAAACAAAAAATCACGACAGAATGAAATGTTTGATTTTACTCACATATTGAAAGAAAAGGTTCTAGTTGTCTGTTGAGGTCTGGTTTTAAGAGGAGACTTACCAACAAAATACCTTGTATTAAACCTGCTTGACTGTTCCAACCAAGTTATCAGACATACATCTCTGTGTAAAAATTTCAAATGTGAACTGAAATCACAATGTTACACTTCCAAAGCTTTTTTCTCCAATATAAAACTATTCTTTTGTTTGCCGTACTATTGAGACCCTCACAACAATGTCCTCAAACATAGGCAAGACTTTGAGGTTCACAAGTCTACCTGTCTAGCACTCACCAAATATGGTCGATTTGCTCGTTAAATGAAACATTCAATCCCACCAGAGAGCAAAATCATAAGGTAAGCTGTTACTAGGTAACATGGACAGATTTCACTAAAACCTTTCAAATGGATGCAGACTTCTCACCAAAAACACCATCGGCCCTGTTTTCAAAGTAATCCTCTTATTTTGAGAAGATTTATGCATTTTTAAAGCTGTCTTCATTCTTCTTCAGTCAAGACATTAATCCTAATCAGTGTTCAAAACCTCAAAATGAGGAAAACCACACAAACTTGATTCAACTGTAACAAATGACTTGAGACAAAACCAAGAATATCAGGCCTCTTTAATAATGTTTATATATTCTGTCACTGATATTCCAGATGGAGACAGGGAATGGGGGGTGAGTTACAAAAACATTGATCACACTGTTGTCTATCACTCTAATTTCTTCCCTGCCACCCTTTTTCCCCCCCCTTGTCTGACTATAAATTCCATAGAAAGTTAAATATTCCACTAGATACACCTCTACGATGCCTATTTTGTAAACCACCTAAATATTAAGCAAATGGACAGCCATCTGTTTGGCACACGTGTACATCAACAAACAAATTAACATCTGCTGGTTGCCAGATAAATATCAAAACAAATATTCTTCATCATCTAAAAACTGAATGGACTAAATACTGTAATTAAAAGGCTAAATATAAAACTTATAAGACACTATCAATGTAATGAAAATCCCCTCTTCTTGTTTTACCTACTGCAGCAGGAACCCTTTCTCTCACGCTCCTCCCGGGTGACTCGGCGTGAAACAGATACAGATAAAATCAACCAACATCATGATGATGTTGTGCCAAGAATGATAAAAAGAACTGGACCAATCAAAACAGACATCAGTTTGGCAACAGCTTTATCGATACTGGAATCTTCTCTAGAGAATCCAATGAATTTGTGGCTACCATTTTATGTCATCCTGAAAGCATCCTACAATGTATGTGATGGTTTATAATCAACATAAAGACATTAAAATGTAACATCTGAATTTTGGCACCATCCCTTGAAACTTGTGACCGTCTTGAAAATGTACACTCATGTACAGCAGTAGCATTGTAGAAATACCTTCTCTCCTCAACCAGGGCAGGAAAACTGCTATTTACATAGTAGGTAAGTACACAGAGAGACACATACTAAACTGTGGTAATGACCAATATGAATATGAACTATTAGACTCATTACAACTTTGCAGTGTCTCATAAATATATGTAGATATATATATATACGTATATACTTTGATTAATTAAACAAATGAATACATCTTCTACTATCTATTTTCATTTAAAATTTTGACTTTAACCTCCAGACAAACAAATATCGGGAATAATGTCATAACATAATACAAGCGACCAAGACTAGGAGCAACATAATACGAGCGACCGAGACTGAATTGACCGTGTGACAGAAAATTAAAACAAACCTACACTATGTTGAATCCCCACGACAGCCACTCAAAAAAACCCATCGAATCAAAATGACCCTAGGGATCGAATAAGAGTCCCAAAACACACAACCTTCTGTTTGATATATAGACCCTCTACAAAGAGAAATTATAGGTCAAATATGAACATACAAACCATTGTAGAACAGGTTTTGCGTTTTTGCATGAAATATCAAAGCTCCATATCATTGCACGCATAATGGGTAGAAAAACATAGTGATACAGAGATATATAAATTACGTACCTCAAAATATTTACCTCAAAACAACCGTTATAGTAATGAAAGACAATAAACTAACAAAAACTTGATAAATGGTGCCCTAACTTTACCAAAACTTGGAAACGTTTTCCTACTTGGACGATTCGGAGCTTTGGGGACAGATATAGACGGCAACTATTGATGATGTACTTCCCCCAAATGAGTGGAGCAGAAGCAAATGCGTCAGATCCACGGTTTCAATAAAAGGAGTAACCTCAGGAAAATGAATTCTGGGGTGGAAGAGATTACATGTATTGTGTAGACCTTAATACCTTTAACTTACATGACACCACAAGGATATTATAGATTATTATGGATAGTTCTATTGGGAAATGACCACTGGCAGATAGCAAATTGATAACTGTACAGATAGTTTGTTTTCTACGTGAGCCCAAACTTATGAATGGGGAGGTCACCTGATTAATGTTGTGCAAGTGTGATGTATATTTTCCTATGGTGCAACTGTCAGAATTCCCCCATGATTACATTCAGTGAAACAAAATGCAAATCACAAGGATCTCATCAGCATCTTAGATGGCAGCTTCCGGTTGCATTTGTATTGACTGAGGTCTAACAGGCTCTCCTTTCTGTTGTCAAAAAAGTTGATGACCCTCATGAACATATTCTACTATTAAAAGACAGATAAAAACACTGCATGGGTTCAGGTAGATGCAACAAGGTTGGTTCATGAACATAATCTAGTGGGTGGGCCAGGAGGGAAGGGGGGAGATACAGCATGGACGGGTGTGCGACCGGAAGCTAACAAACAGTGTCGTCCTCTTAGTGGGGATGCCTGAGGGGATAAGGCAAGAGTGGGGATTGACAAATGGCAGGATAGGTGATGTACTTGCCAGCAGGGAATGAGATGAAGGATATGATACTCTCAAAGGTATGAAACTGTTCCTTTCTTAGATTTTGAATCAAGTCTACCATAGCACTATCAAGAGAAACAATGTTTTAAGTGGGATCTATATTTAATTATAATAATTCATGGCAGTGCTTGAAAGGGAAATCTACCCTTAAAGTGCCTTTGACCCAAAGATTCTACTTATTGAAGACACCTAGGGTGTGTTCCAAGATACAGGCCAAGCAGTATGGGGTTATGCTAATCAGAAAATATTCTCATTTCTTCCCTTTGCCAATAACATACTTTTATACACTGGTTACAATATCAGACTTATTATAGAAGCCTTAGAATAATTGAGTAAATCTAAGAACTGATTTCTTCCTAGGGAAACCATCACTGATATATCTCTATGCACTAAGTATCTATTGGTTGCATAATATTCAGTAAATAACATGATAAAATCATGGAAAACAGGTAGCCAAGATAATTGGGTTATCCTCTGATCAGGAACGACAATTTAAATGCGAATGGTAAACTACTCAGAGCATGATAGTAAGTATGGATATTTATGCAAACTGCAGATTTATGACTATTCTGAATATGATAATGAGTATGGATATCTATACATAAAGCAAGACCTGAATATTCTGGACATGATACTGAGTATGGACATCTATACATGTTGCAGATTACTGATTTTTCAGAGCATGATCACAAGTAGGAACACCACCTATAAATATTGCACATAACTCATTTAAAAATCTGTTAGGAATTCATTAACAGTGTTAGAATAAAGGAAATAACATAATGATACATCTCTTCATTTAACAAGAAAATTTGTTTTGTTTTGACCTTTCACATAAATATCAAACTGAAATGAGTGGAAAACATGACAAGATAAAAAAAAAAGACCCCATTAACCCAGGTGAGCAATTACAATGATTTAGTCACAGAAACTTCAAAGGAATGTGATTGTTAGCAAAGCAAAAATTGCACTGGTAATTATCAAAAGCATTATTAAGCAATTTCAAACGTGATGTGAATTACAGGCAAGAGCCACGACAAACTACTCGGAATGAGCAATCTTGCACATAGCTGAATAAGATAAAGAAAATGTAAAAAGTATTCAAATATATATTTAAAAAAAAAAGAACACTAGGCTGAGATGATGAGGCTGATGAATAAAGAATGTCTTGAAGCATGGATTGTGAGAGGATTCAGATGGTGGAAACAGCAAGCGACGCTGAACAGCAGCAGCAGCAGGGTGGTGGTGATGGAGAGGAGGTATAGACACCACTCCCAATAACAATTAGTATAATAATGTTTATTTTCGGAGGATATCGGTGGCCTTCTTGTTCGCCTCGCTGATGCGGGTGTCGTTGAGACGAGCCTGTTGGTACAAGGAAGGTGCATGGTGGGTTATGGAGTTAAGGTAAGAGGCTGGTGAATCTATCGAGGTAAGGTAAGATGACCAGCAGCAGAAGAAGTAAAATGAAAGGACCACACAATGGTATCTGGGTAACGGGAGAGGACGGGAACAGCAGTGAAATCAGGCCCAAAACAAAAGGATGTCACAATGACACCAGTGGTGCAGCCAGGTTTGTGAATAAGGTGATGACAGGGCCTCGCCGGAAACGGGGGGGGGGGGAGTGTAGGATGAGTAGACAATGTAATTGGAGAGTTATTTCTTGTATCTGCATTGAAGATGTTGCAACAATTCTTATCATGTCTTTAGAGTGGGATGTAATTGGTAGACTCGGTTCTTTTGACAAGCCGCTGGCTGCACCACCAGACAAATATGACAGAGTTGAAATTGCAAATAAAATATTCCAAGGATTAATCGGGTTAGATATGAATGTTAATGAAATGCTTGTTAAGGTGAAATGAACAGCAAACCATTTCTGCTACTAAAAGGAAGGAAAAATTTATGAATCATCAAGACATTTGAAAATATCTACAGTCATTGCAGAAGAACCAACAGCAGATGTGGTATCATATGAAACAATTGCCAATTAACTGGCATGGTAAAAAAAAAAAGAAGGTAATTAACAATTTAATCTCTCGAAGAGAAATGTTGGTGAACTTCCTCTTAGCTAATGATCACAGTAAACTGCAATTCATTGAAATATGATATAAGTTATACAGACACCAGTGAAGGCATCCAACTTTTACAACAATTATACATTCCCAACACCTTAGCCTGAGAATATCCAAGTTAGGGTTAGACGTAAAAATGCTAATCGTTGCCTTGACTCCATTCCTGATACGGATGAAAAATAGAAAATGAACTTGGAACTTTACTTGACCCTGTTGGACATGAAATTCAAATTAGGTCTTGGACCTGTCTGAGGGACAACATGATGTACATTTGCATAATTTAATAGATCTTGGACAACTCAGGTGTAGGGCTATTACCCGATGTAATGCATGTAGGGAAAAGTAACCGCACATGACTACACACAGCTACAGAGACTCACAAACCAACATATGACAGACAAAATTAGGAGTAGATACAAGTTATACTGAAAAAGGCAGGCTATTACTGCCACTTTGTCCACTACAATAGCACTGGATGGTGTACCTAACGAAGGAGGTCCAAAAGAGTACTCAACTTACCTCCCGCGAAACTGCAAGGTATTTTTCTACAAGGGTTCTTTACTACTGATCATGTTCAAATAGATCTCAGACAAGGTTCAAAGTCAGAATTTTGCTATGCTTGTGAGGAAGAAGTTGGATTGCCCATCTCATTCTTTTGAATGGTCTATCTAGGGAGGAGGTACCAAAGAGTCTTCTGCTTCCTTCCCTCAAATTTTCCAGATTTTTCCTACGAGGATTCTTTACGACTGAGCATGTTCAAATATTTCTCGGACAAGGTTAAAAGTTAGATGTTTGTTACTGTTGAGAGGGGAAGGGGAAATTGTGAAGTGTCCATCTCATAGTGCATACTACAGGTCTCTAAACACAGGCCTACAAACAAGTGCAAGGCTTGTGGATTGTACAGCAACATAAATTCACAATAGCAATTCTTTAAGTGCCTTATTTTTTGGTTTTTTTTTTCAGTGTCATTTTGTTATCATGCCTGGGTCACAAGGTAGTGTTCACCCTCTGCATAGAAATGCCAGTCTGACGTTAGTTACAGATTCAACAGAATAATTGACACGGCTGAATGCTTCAGCACTCTCAAACAAGATGGGTACAAATATGGAGTAAGAATCTTTAACACGTACAAAAAAACACACACACACAGAAAATGGCCACACTATATTTAAAAATTTAAACATATACTTTGTGACTGGAAAATTAAGACCAATTTTTTGGAAATGTCATTGATGGGTAAAACCGATACACATTGGTACACAGTTGCAATTAGAACTTTTTTGAAATGTCAATGAAACATCTCAAATATGCTGAGGTCCCCACAACAATGTCGAAAATGTAAACAGCACCAGAGAAAATATCAGTTATTCTTCCAACTTTTGGTGCAAACTGATAGTAGCTTGTCTGGCATTTCTTTTCTCTCTGCCACAAGACTCCTTCCTTCATTATCATCAATTCTATCGATTTTGTAAGAAACAATGTTGGAATTAAAATTTCCATATACCTTGTCAATGTTTTATTGATCCACTACAGGAGCTGTAAACTGTTACCTTGACATTTAAGCTTAGAAACAAAGAGTTTCCTTAGATGAATGATGATTACCAATCTCTCTCTCCTATTCTTTCTCTTTGAGGAGGGTTCACTATGTCCTACAAATTATCCCCTGTCACTCATATTCACTGCCTCAAGCTTGGCTGATCAATTGCACACGTGTGAAAACAAAAGAGCTGTTTTATGAAAGCAAGCTTGATGATTTAAACCAACCAAGCTTTTTATTTCGCATTAGCAAAACATGGCTAAGAATGTCACCTTGATATTTCCCACTGTGTACAAAGCAAGTGAGAGCAACACGTGGAACAACCAGATAATGTGTCTAGCATAGACAATGCAGGGAGTGTCATAACATTATGGTTTGTTTACATTGCGGCACTGATGTAGAATTAACTTCTCTCTGGAAGCAAAACAACTCTGATTCTCCTCTTTTGACTTCAGTACAATTTATTGAATCCTTGACATCTGAGCTTATAAAATTTATGCCCCACATTTTCTCATTTTTGTGGATAGTATTTAGGTGTCTTTTCATGATACCGCCCAGTCTTTTTGTCAAGTCTTCAATGATAGTTTAATATGAGAGGTAAAAGAGAAGACTTGTTTCTTCCAGTAACGCAGTCCCGAGGTGGTTTTTTTTTTGTTTTGGCTCTGCCTTATGTTTGATGCAATTTAATCCAGAGGTTCCCAAATATCTTGCCTCTGGGTAAACACTAATCTTCTTTTGTTCTTGATGTGGTCCAATGTGTATGCCTATTCTCTATTGCAGATTTTCTTTTCTCTTTGTTTCTTTGCCTTATTTGTGATGTTTCTGAAGTCAATTGGGTGATAAATTTTGAGAGACTGCACCAAACAGTTCATCTAAAGTTTCAGGTAAATTTAGTTTGTATGAGACCAGAGAAGAGGCCGGTCCTCAAGGTAATGTTACAACATAAAACATGTACTTTTTTCTTGGTATTGTCAGAGCATGTAATTAAACTTGTGAAATGTTAGTTAGAATTTTACAAATTAGTTTGTCTCTAAAGTAATAAAGGAATTCATGAGTACGCTTAAAATTATCCCCCAGGAAAATATAATATTCGAAGTTGTTCAAGTGACTTTCTGCACAGTTGTTACCATTTTACAAGAAAGTTTATGCAAATTCATCCTTGCAGGGAATGCATGTCTAACATGTACCTTGTTTCTGTGTACCAAACAGACATTTGAGCCACTCTGTGGTAAGACCACAGAGAAACATTGTAAAGTCATTGCCGTTTTGATTTTGCCACTTTGCTCTTCATAATTTAGGCAGTATTGTTATTCACATTTGGTTACCAAACACGGAGAGGTTGAAAACAACAACAATGTGTTTGACATTAAACACCAACTATGTTTCATTCTGTTAGTAATACATATCAATGTTACAATGCAGCATTTACACAGCATGTACAAGATGTTAAGGCATGAACCACAAACATAATTATGTTACCTTCCCATTCATTCCTTGTAAATTGCTACTTTGTTCAAAGCTTTCTCCGATATATTTTTAGATGATCTGTGTTTTTTGTGCATACATGAGAACATCATACCAGTGCCTCAATTCAGAAAATGTAATTTTGCAGATGACCAGAATTCTTAACTGGCTACTGGGCATCTGTAGTTTTTGAAAGCAACTTACTCCAAAGAAAAAAGCAGTTACCTGCCCAATTGTCAAAACATCTCACAAACAAACATTACTCATAAACTGACAGATTATTCAAGGGCAGATTTATGACTCAGATTTTCAAAGCAATATCAAAATTTTGAGGAATCATCTGACCGATGATACCCTCAGCTGACACACCTCCCACTGAAAATAAAACTTTAATATAAAAATAAAACAATATAAAAGACAAACAAACAAAATGGCAGAACAATAGAAACAAGACAAAGGGTAAACAGGCCAAGTAATAATATACCATAACAGGAGAATCTAGTTGAGCAGTTGTGTGGCTTTACTGTTGGCGGCCTCCAGACGCTCCACATTGGAGTTGCCCTATGAGGGGGGATATGCATGAATGGGACGTGGAATTGATCGGGAAAGGGGGTTGGGGGTTGGAAGGAGAAAAAATGTGTGTAGAGAGCAGATGAGATGTAGAATGAAGCAGGAATGCAGAAATGGATGGAAAGTTTGTAGTGATTTGGGTGCGATAGGTTTGGTTTGGGTTTAGGAAAAGAAAGAAAAAGCAATTTTAAAGCAGAAAAACAAATTTCTTTAAATATGTTTAAAATGAAAAAAAAAAAACGGAAACAAACAATACCAACTGAAACAACATTGTTGAAATAAAGTTAACTTTTATCTACAAAAGCAAAAGATAAAGAAAGAAAAACAATCGAAAATATGCAAGAAGCATTTCTTGTGTTTTTATTTTTTTTATCCCTTGAGATATCTATTCTTTTGTTTTCATTGTGAACATCAAATGGCAACAACTGTCCTTTATAAAGAGCAAACAAATCTGGAACAAACAAAACATGCTTTGTGACATCCTTTTGATCAAATACCAAAGACAAGTCAATATCTGAAGGCTATGCAGCATTGCTGTGTGGTTTAAGTAACAGAACAAGAGGACACATCATGTGTTATAAATCTAGATGTATTTAGTGAGCCGTATCTATTTTTATTCCCTATGAAATCATACGCATTTCCAAACAAATCACAAACTCTTCATACCAATTTAGAAATCCTAACCCTGTCAACGACATCCTGCTTGACGTCAGCGACTGGATGCAAATTTACAGAGACGTTAAAAACAAGCATGCAGTGAAAGAAAATAAAAACCAGCTACACAGTATTTGGTGTTCTTTCTCATGTTAATCAGTGAACAATGAAAAACCAAATTCTTTCTTTTCAATTCTTCACCATCTCTCGGGACATCCACAGAAGGGAAGACAAAACATTCTTTCTGACATACCATGAGAATTGAAGCTAGATCAAAGGCACTGTAAACCAAAAGATTATAAAAGGAGGAACGTTAATGAGTTGTTTATATAGTAGTGTTTTACTTGTATTGATTCAAGATGGCTGCAGCCTTCCTCTTGTAAATAAATCAGTCGCTATCCCCCGAGAGAAAACAAATGGTACTAAGAAACCTGATACAAAATAATGCATCTGGCAACCACTATCAAAATCTGAAAAGGAACACACCTAAGATCAGGTCATCGGACACACTAATGACAACACAGTGGACAATGAGAACATGATCTGTGACTGAAATCATTATCTTCAAAAAACAAAATCTGTGCAAAGAGGAGACTCAGCTTGGGTCCTAACATTGGGCACCATATTCCTTCTCTGAACAGAACAAACGTTGCTGGAATGATATCATAGGAAGAAGATACGGACGTTCTGCATCAAGAAGGGAGGTTTCTCTTCAATGAGTCCCATGGAATAGGATGAGAATGCAAGTGACTGTTCAACATATGCTTCCTTGGAGTGTCATTCCCTCTTAATGGGCCTCCAATACACTGATCAAAGACGGTTTCAACCCTTCATAGGCTGTCAGTATCAGCTTACGATGTTAAGGATCTCTTAGTACGTATTACGGTTGCCGATCTGATCCGTTCTGGAGCAATCCAGGCGGAACGTGAAAAAAGGCCCAAACTATCAATCTTTTAACAGGCTGCCATGTTTAAAGTGGTACACATGGATGTAGGTCTGAGCAAGGATCATATACTTTGTTTGTCCAGAGAAAGAAAAAAGATTAGGCCAAGGATGGGGCAGAGGGCATCCATGTTGCTGAAGAAACTCTAGAACCACTGAATTTGAAGACAGATCTCTCAAAAAAATCTCAGCACAATGAGACACACTTAATTTCATGGCAGTCCTTCTGAGAACTACATGAAAGCATCATCTGAATTAAAGCTGCTTGCCTGGCAAATTTCCAAAAGAAACTAAAATATATTCCAGGAGACATCAGAAACCTTTTGAAACACAGACAATTTCTTGTCTTTGCTGCAGGTTGAGTCACCTCTCTTCCTTAGATTCGGAAAACCCAAAAATAACAACTCTTCTGGTCCAGCAATAATTGAAATCAATAGCAACTCATCATCTCATTGATTGCATCTCACTGATTTTCTTAGTGCAACAACTTTCAAGAACATCAAACTAAAGGCTTAAAGAAGAAAAAAAAAATCTTCCAATCTGACGAGACAGATTCTCCTAAAAGTGATGAGCAGTTTTTTAATTTATAGTTTTTTGAAGACACTGTCATATTCTGAAGGCATCAAGTGATTGAGAGCGATTGCTTCTGATTTAATTTGTAAGAGACTGTACTGTGATTGCTTTTGCCGTAAGTGGCTATGTCACTGTGCCACTCTTTGCGCTCTAGCAGGATACAAATCTAAGGCTGTTCCATGCACTTTTTAATAGAGAAAATCACACCTGGGTAGATTTATATTGACAGCCACTAGTCTTTCTGGTCAAAAGACATAATGTAACAGACTGTTACAAACAATTATTTCAAGCTGTGTACTACCCCCTCTCCTCCCACAGGGGGTCAGCTGTATATGCCCCCCTCACCCAGGAGGTAGATCCCTAAAAAAAAAACATATCACACAGCTTTTGGCAATGATACTTGGGCAAAGTTGAATTTTTAGAGTATCATTTCCTTAGAAATAGTAATCCTATGTCTCATTTAAATGTGGATGAATGCATCAATAAATGAATGGCCTTTGTCCCATGATTTTTATCCACAGGGGCAGTCTGATATGACTGTAGTTTCTATCAATAGATGAAGTAATGATGTAATATTAGTTACTTATATTAGCATCACAGCCGTGTTAGTATGGGATGTGGGAGGGAGCGGGGGTGACCAATATGAAACATTATTGCCCTTTTGAGTTTGGAATTTAGCCATCTTTGGTGTCTTTATAAATACAGAGAATGATTAGTAAGTATGATCCATATATTGCACAAGTATCATATAGTGTTTTCTTATGGACTTCTCACAATTGATGAAAAATGAAAAAGTAATGGAACTTGGGGAAGGCTGTGTTAGGATAATGACTTTTTACTAAGACTTATAGATAGTTGAATTCTGAACAAATATTGCACAAGACTGCAATAGAAAGATGGTAAAAAGTACCCCCAACACAGATTATTCTCTTTGTTTTGTTTTCACTAAAATGAATCACAGCAAAGTGATTATACTTGAAGTTAAAGTCTGAAAATGTACTAGATCAGGAATTTTCATCAAGTGGTGTTAAACTTGATTACTCACTTATAAAAACTACTGAAGGCTAGAGAACAACAATACATGAGTAAAAAGGACGATGCTAGTGCAATGAAAAAAGGGGCATGCATGTCAGAATCAAAAATGAAAAGAAACTGTTATGAGTATATGTGAATTCCAGGATGTAATGAATATGCAAACATCCTTGAAATTACAACCAAATTGTGCTCGTAGAAGAGGCAAGCAGCCCATGATGAGGTGATTTTAAAGACATGAGCAAAGTACCTATCACTGTTGACCATGACAACACAACCCATGCAAAAAAACAACTCATAGACCACAACAAACACTTTATCCAGACCTGTAAAAGAGGCAACATTTTTATCTGAATGAGTTTATTATTATCACAAATAAGTTAGGTTAACTTCCACCCTGAGCAGAAGAGGCGACCGAGCCGTTGTCTTACCTTGTTCACGATTCGTTCGACTTGCCTATTCTGAGAATCGATTTCGTTGGACATGTCCATCGCCATGTGGCGTAAATTACCCACAATCCCACTCACCGCCTGGAGGTTTTCATCCATCTCGTCCTCTCGAGCGTCATTGGTGATTCTAACGTAGACGAAAAAGAATGAAAAAGGAGCTTCATTTTACCATATTTGAAATCAAACATTATAATTAAATTGTAAGACCAGTCAAAGAATTGCAATGAGAAAGATGAAGCAATGAGGATTGCTTGTAGGTGGCCACAGGGAGGAGAGAAAAAAAGATTGGTCATAACAAAATCCAGATCTTGTAAAAACAATCATAATCCTAGCTGCAAGTTGGTCTTCTAGCAATCTGGATGTCAGAAATTTCATTTTTACATGACTTGACTAGCTATAAAATTAATTATGAAAATGATGAAGGGAGAAGATGATGAAAGAAACAAGGAAACCTCCAGAGATTGCAAGATGTGGCAACAGTTGAACTTTGAAAATAAGCAATTATTGACCTACACTGGATCACATGGTGCAGGGGAACTGATAAGCCTGGGGTTAACTATGAGCATGATTGTACGACAGATGTAGTACAAACAGAAATCATAATGACCATGGGAGTGTGAAGATAATGTTTAAACACAAGATATCTGTTTGTAGGTGACAATTATATGAAAACACAAATTGTGTGGTAGGTTTCATTGGCCTACACCTATGGCTAGTGAATCTACCAGTGTATTCAGTGTGACAGTTTGAATGATTCTTCACTCTCTGGTTTCAAGTTTGAATTCAGTCTGTCAATGCTTGTGTATTTCACTTGAGTAATCTAAAGCACTGCTATGAATTTCTTATCTCCAAACAATTTCCAGCAACATCAACACCAGAAGTCCTTTTTTAGATGATCATGTGACCTCAACTGTAGAGTTCCGATACAGCAGTTGACATCTTCCGAGGGAGACGAGAGCACCAGTCAGATTCAGCTTTCACTCTGAAGCTGTCACTAGAACGTTGAGCGATGAAGACTGGCGAAACATACCAGCCTTCATCTTATTCATCTTAGACTGACACAAAAAGTTGAATTCAGAAGTGACATTTACCAAAATGGAGCGGACTGAAATATCAGTTTTAACTGATCTAAAATTATGCAATGGCTGCAAAGATGTGCAGGTATAAAGATACAGAGATGGAGGGCTTTCATATGAAGAAATGTTTTGACCAGGCACTCATATATTAGCAACAAACCTACACCCTCCAAAAAAACAAAACCTCTCAACTTATCATAAAATTTGTTTCACCATTTTCAAATGTCGACACTTGGTCCATGCCAGCTATTGCATTATGGAAGACACACGTTGGCACGATTATGTGGGATTTCCTTTCTTCTATTGTTTGTGAAAATGTGTGGTTATAGCCTCTTTCCAAAAGTGTGATCTGCATTCATCAACTAGCTCATGAATATGTAAACATATAAATTAAGAATATAAATATCATGCCTATAATACTATAACATACATTTCACATTGCACTGGAGGGCATATTTGTAGACTCGAGTCACCAATTTTCAAAAGGAAAGGACTCAAGTAATTGTACATGATCCTCCTCATAGTAATAGTACAGTGAATCGAGTCACTGACTTAAGTTACATTAAAAACAGTAAATGAAATGACTGGACGGCAAAATTGGGTGACTTGTTACAATTCTGCTGGTCGGTGTAGTGCTCAACATTTCTCGAGAGAATTTCCTTGCTACGTTTTTCTTTTTTTCTCAGATTTAAACCCAATACAGCAAATAAACGAACAACCCTTGAAGAATCTTGACCAATAAGACCAATGTCACAACTTATTAATTTTGTCGAGGTTCCTTCTGCCGTTGAAGAACGTTCCAACCTTGTGTGTCCTTCTTCCCCAGGGAGATTACAAACAGCCAAAAAAATATGACTTAACAAGTTCTAGGGAAGCAAGAAAACCTTGTAATATAGGTAGAGTTGCCAGTAACGCCATCCCTGCTGTCTTCAATGCGCATTGGCTGGGAAGAGTTGACTTTGCCGTCTTCGTTACCAGACCACGTTTGCTTGTAATCGTCTCCTTTCTCAAAATTACGCATCCTGCAAGGACGACATGAGAAGACAAAAATTAAAAAGAGCGAACACATGACCATTGGGACATAATCTCTAATGAATGCAAACAAACAAATGATTCCACACATGTTAGAAATTACAGATTTGAGGGCTGCTATGAGCTAACACTCTAATAAGTGATTTTTCAATTTCCTGAGAAACCTTCTAACAAATCCTCTTTCTCCAAATGATGGCAGGAATCATCAGCGATAATGGTTTACCTCATCTTGTGGCCAATGTTTCATCCTCTAACAACAAACAACGACGAAACTGATTTGTTCAGAAGAATCCACATAATTACATTTGCAATTGATGAATGAGTTTTCACAGTAACGCAGTGAGAGACAATGTTGAGATGGGCATAGAGTGACATTGGCATCTGCGTAGCAGCTATTTGAACGACAAGAAGGGCACGATATGACAGCCATATGTGACTTGAGATGCTATGGGCACTTGTCTTCAAATGTACTAGAACCTCAAACAGTTTCATGCATAACTTGTCTTGGAATTCAAAAATGCTAGTTGCAAGGTATTCTCAGAGTTATCTCTGAGTATTACAGTACAGCTGGTTACCTGCTGTATATTGCTTGAATAACAGTTAATCTATTGAGGTTAATGTGTGGTATGGACTATTCAAAGCATTCTCTTTCCCTGTAAAAACAAACTTAGTTGATAGCATGGTAACTTTTGTAATCAACACCTAAGTGTTTGAAATCTGAAATGGAATTCACCGATTGACATGAGTCGATGAAAATACCTTTCCATGCCTTTGCATGATGAATGAGGTAATGTCACAAAGGTGCACTATTACTGACCCTCATGACATCATCGTTTCAAAACAAACATCAAAGAAGCTTCATAATCTCTTACTAATTGCTGCTGGATTTAAACAGTAAACTGTCAAACCATTTTGTCCTCTTAACCAAGGAACACAATGCCAACTATCCTAAACAAACACTAGATAAGTTCAATCTCTTTCACAAGCAAACTATATTAATGGCCATAAACAATGACTTTAGGGTAACTTTTGAGTGGTTTTGAAGAAAGTCTTTAAGTATCTTTATTTTCTCCTTGGCATTTGTCCTTCTATTAGACATGTAGCATTTGTTTTCTTTGATTTGGAAAAACATTCATCACTTTTTTCCTTTCACGGGAGGAACAAATTCTCCCTGATCTATCTTTTACGTTTTTAGAGATGGTGTCTCTGAGACGAATAAACAGTGCGAGTATTTCAAGCAATTTCTTGATTAATCTCCTGCTGATGAAACAAGCCATATTATTTCTGCTGTCGGCGAGTCTTTCGTCAGGAGTAGACACGTGAATGATTCCAAAGGGGAGACTCTCTTCTTCTCAAAATAGAAGCAAGGAAGAGAGGAAAAACTAAATGTTACAATTCTTATTCCAAGTCATACTATCTCCTGACTTAAAAAACAGTTTCTTTAGAATCACGTCCTTCTTGATCTCTGAATGGAAATGACACAAACGCTACACTTGGAAACAGGTAACAAGATATAAAACCAATGCTAAAAACTGTGCTTGAATATCATCTGCACAAAAGGACATGACATGCTCGAAAAGAATGAATGTTGAGAATGAGGCGCACATGACATGTGATCCCACCAACCTCGAAGGACATGCAATGTTAGGTTGCAAATCCCTGAGGGTGATTCTTTTTTAAATTCTATAATGTAGTGCCAACCATGGAAATTTGATCATTAGGTAAGGCATACTTCTAGCCCAGCAGAAAAGAGTTCAATGGCCCTCCATGCATGTCTGGCATATGACTTACTTCTTCCATGGACAGACGCACAACCCGCAGCACTTTTCCATGCCCATGAGGTTCTTCTCTGCATCTCGCATGTCTGTATTGATCTGATCCATGCCCTCTTCAATCCGATCCAATTGTTCTAAAATTGAAAAGATCAGTTGTTTCCAAATTACAAGTGAATCTCTAATGTTCATTGTTTTCATGACCTACAGTATATACCAATTCATAATATGGTGCCTGTTTAAACAAAAAAAAAGTCTCCCCCCTCACAAAAAAATGAAATTGGAACTTTCTAGAGGAAAAAGAATTCTCATAGCAAAATTTAACACGTTTCACTCAGATCTGAAATTAATCTAAGCGCATGAGAAGAAATATGAGGTCATGCAGGAGAAAGTAGTGATGTTAATACAACAAATTAGCTTAATATTGAAACATATAAGGCATTGTAAGGGATGGCGAATCCTGGCTTTATTCCAAGTTGAGAAGAATGGCCTAAAGGAATGGGCCTCAAAATAACAGACAAGTCACAAAGTGGGTAAACAAGAAAAAAAAAAGACATTGGTTTGCATAACAGGAAATGGTTGCTGAAATACATGTAGTCCTAAATATGTAAGCATTCTTATTGGACAACAGGAACAACTTGTAATAAGTATTCATTTAGGGCATCTTTATCAATGCTACACTGGGTTTCAACCACTTTAAGTAAAAAGACAGAACAAAGAAAGGAAATGAACTGCAAGAAGGCAAGAAAAAGAAAACACAGAAAGACAAAGATGAAAATCAGAGAGTTGTGGGACTTATGAAATTCTTGGTTGGGCAAAAACTCAATTGGCTGAACAGCTCACTAATGATTTATATCAGAAGAAACATACAAAGAGGGAATAATATTTGTCAGGAGGGAGACAGACATTTGTTTGTGAGGGGGGAGGGGTTTAATAGTGCACATATTGTCTGACCATCGCAAGTGAAAGCTGTGGGTGACTTGCCATTCAGATGGTCATAAGTCAAGTTTGGGGGATGCACACCTTTCTTCACGAATCCAAAAAGGTGCAAACAGACACATGGAAAATAAAGTGTGTTCATTCCTTTTCAGTTCAGCAAGAAATCACAAACTTTCTTCTGATTCAAAACAGCGACTGACTTACTTGACAGGTGAGAGGACAACAGAAAGCAAAAAAGCAGAGCAAGGGAAGAAGATCACAACAAGGTGGACTGACTACCAAGAAATGCTCTCTACAAAGTTCCAAAAATGATGCTTGTAGGAGGATGCTTAAAAAATCTTCAGAGACAGCTTGCAATGTCACTCTCACTTCAAAACAAGTCACTACAACACAATATCAACATGGTAGTACATTTCAAGGAGGGGGGAGGGGAGAAGCAAAGGGGGAAAAGGGAGAAGAGGGGAAAGAGGGGAAAGAGGGGGAGGGAGAGGAGCGAGAACAGGGGAAGGAGGGTGAGGGGAAGGAGGACAGGGGAAGAGAGACTAAGGGGGTACAAAAACAGGAACACAACACAAAGGAGGAAAAAAATAAAACATCGTGTTTACTCAGAGCGACTTTGAATGAGATCTGACTCAGGAATGAAGAAAATAGTAAATACAATATAAAAAAAAAAAATGTTGNNTTGTGGATTTTTTTTTTGTAAAGTACTATTTTCCACTTCCTGACTTGTGAAGACTTCACTAACATGAAACAGTCAATGCACTCTGTATACCTCTGATCTATGCCTAGGAGTATATTAATATTTTCTTGGTTCTGAAAGTTACTGTTCTGAGCTTAAACACATTTTTTATCTTATTCTCTTTTTCTTCCTTTTCATAGGATGTGCAGCTTTGAAAGACTTTGAAGCTATCAGAATTTGTACAACTTACAGTACATATACTTCGAACAGAATGTGTGGAGGAGGTGGGGGGTGAAGAAAAGCAATAAACATGCGAAGGTAAATGAGAGCACAATATGACTGATCAAATTTTTTTGTCTACAAGATTCAGGTGATCAGTTACTGGCAGTAGTTCCCATGAAACCATTAGGGCTGTCAGATCAATGTACACCCAATAATGAATGTGAAGTAGAATCAACAGACATGGAAGTATTCCCAGACATGTTTCATCTTATTACCATAATCATCAAAGTTCATAAAAGGGACAAGAAAGACATAAGAGCATACATGAATGAGGAACCTGGGAATTTAAGGAGTTTAATTACTTCATGTAATTGATTTTGAAGGGGCCTTTAACTACTTCAGAGGACGTAATTCGACCATAGGAGAGACTGTTCGATGCTACTTCATTTGGGGAATGATTTCCAGCAAAGTACAATGCCAGCGTATCATGGCATATCTTTCCAGTCTACTAATAGTTCCCAATGTCATAATAATTCTGCCTCAGAGGATTACAGGTATATCACAAGCAATCAACACTACATAGAATCTTCATCTCCACATCGTCACTTATGTTATTACTTTTAATGATGATTAAAGTTTATGTGCAAATTGCTGAATGCAAAATGAGTTAAAAACAAAGGAAGAAATGCGAACCTTTAGAAGGCCTTCACTACTTTAAAACGATTTTCCAATTAAACAGACTGAAAGTGAAGATTGTTTTAGACTCTATCCAATCATATGCTTCGCATGAAAAAATTACATGAGAAGTGCTAGCTGACTAACTACCGTCATTCTTTGAAAGGAGTGATTTCATATGAAACTAGCAAAACTGTCGGAAAACTTAGTTAAATGACACATAACGAAAAAATTGGAAGGACTAGAAGTAATTCCTTCCTGCAAAGTGTAGATTTGAGAGAATCTAAATCAAATTTCACTTTAAGTTCATTAAATTGAAAAGTTTTATATCACAAATGCTTTGCATTCCGGAACTATGTGAGACTTTAAAGCATATGGAAGCACTGCGTCAGGCTGAAGAGGAAAACTTGGACAAGTTCGAACAAGATAAAGAAGCAGACACATTCCCTGGGATGTATGTGTTTACTTTCTAGTACTTTCCACCATTCTAACAAATAACAAAATAATTAGCGTCCTTGAGGTCTACCGATCAACAAAACATCATGGGCGCATTAAGTCAGTTCCGTACCTTGTTTTATTCGGCCTGTACTGTAGAAAGTTAAAAGACGGGTAGCTGTTAGCTAGTACACGTGCAAACAGCACAAAAAGTCCTCGTCATATAAGGCCATAAACTGCCGTGGACGAAGACTGCCACAGGCAGCAGCACACACAATAGTGTCAATGATGTTGATGGTGCAAAATCAAATAGCACAATGACAGCAGTTAGTTAAGTATTACTTCTCACATAGTTCCAGATTGCAAAGCATTGCGAGATAGAATTTAGGGTTTGAAAGTGTACCGAGGTACCGAAGGGTAAGTATTGATTTATTTGGCAGGACATGCTTCACATAAACATGTACCACACATAACTGGACATAACAGAAAACATAGCAACAAGAAGCAGGACAATAAGTAAATTTCAGGTAGTCTTAGATGGGTCCATATCTTCCATCTGTGTACTCCCTAGATGTCTTCCTAGGTTACCAACATCCTTCCTTGTAGGGAGACATATGTGTATCCTTGCATCAAGCAATGGCTCGTCATAATAGTCTACGTTAATAACATGGCTAGAAATAATGTCAGGTGCAGAGCAAACCCCTTGAGATTGACAACAGTTCAGTTAATAATAGAGATGTGGAAACGAGTTGCCATGGCAATATGAAACTACATGTGTTAACCTGCTAGAGATCAAGTCAGACATTAACTAGAGATAAAAGACTTTCATGAAGTCTTTTCTGCTTTTTATCCTCATTTATTTGTGAAGTACATACATTCCAGGTACCTTCTAACATGGTTTTCTGCATAATTTGGAGGCATAAGTTTGGAAAATTTGCCTGTTTCATACTCTGTGCACACGTACCTAATAATGTTTAGAATCTGAACGGGTATGATACATGTATGCAAAGAGTCAAATTTGAGAGATGGAGCTTTAACCTGATAATGAAAATGGCAATCCTAACATGAATGTCTTGTTCCCCGTTCACCCCATGTCATAATGAGTACCATGTATTATTCATGAGGCTCCCCCATTGATGATTCAAATCAACTTTCTAATCTCACACCTTTCTGTTAATTTTGTTGTGGCAATTTAACATTTCCTATACCTTAGGATAGATGCCAGCAAGTTCCCCTTCTTCAACTGATATCGCCTCTCCCAGCTCTTTCCTCAAACAAACCACAGTTTATGTCAACCATCACCTTCAAACTTGCAAATCACCAACTAGTCAACTGTATAACCATCTGACTTTAAAATGACTTAAAGCAACAACCTTACAATCTTTCAAGTTTAACATGGTCTTCATTGCTACTGGAAGAGTGGGTGTGTAATTGTTCTGTTACATCAGTTCATTCTTCCCAACCTAAGGTTTTGAGCTCTGAATGCTAACTGTTGTATATTGTACAACAAGAAAGGATCCAACATATATAACATGTATATTATAGTATATGAAAGGAAGCAATGCATACTATAACATGAAAGGATCAGCCTCAAACAAACTAACTGTGTGAGAACTGACATTAACATAAATAGACAATGAAGTAGGGTTAATGTGCAGGAAGGATGGAGTGTAATAGACTGGTAGCGATATGTTAGCATTACAGATCAGTATGCTGACACACGTCCACGTAGTCTAAGCAAACTTAGAGAATGAATCCAAAAACAGTTTCTTTGACTAATTAAATCCAGATGCATGATGATTATAATATGACTGAAAAATGAAAATTGTAAAATGTTAAAAAAAAACACACATTAAGTCGGTAATGGTTAACAATATGTCATATAAACAGTACATTAACTTCACACAATCCTGTTGATTTTGTTGCACATAGCAAACAACAAACAGATGCTCTGTACTCAGTCTTAAAATATACCACCCCCATTCTGTGATAACCTTTTAAAACAGTAGGATGTTTTGGACTAGGTACTATTCTTGGTCTCTCTACAAAGGTGTTAAAATCATTTAAAATTCTTGCAGAAACAAAACATTGGAGCAATTCACGGTGACAATGCCCTGATGACTGCTATGTATGAGTGATCAAGTACGCCCACCCACTCCCACATATTTTTTTTTTTCTGTGAACTGATACTAAAATTATCTATTACGAATATAAGTAGAACTAATTTAAGTATCAGTTTTAAATTCTCTGAGAACCAAGAGCACACAAAGCAATAACAATATCTACAACTATTATAGGGGCAAAACAAAGATTAGTCACAAAAATCTACCACAGGGGCACAAGAAATCGCCGCAAATGATCCTGGAACATTCAAGTTAGTTCAAGACAAACGCTCCAAACAAAGGTGGTTAAGATGACGAAGATCGAGGGAGGGAGGCAAAGGAGGCAGGAGGTAGGGAGGGAAGGACAGAGCGTCTTTAAATGCCAACAACTTCATTATCAAAAGAGCAAACTCTCCTGGAGGGTCTACGTAAATGTCACACCAGGCCGAACGGATAGAATGAAAAAAACAATCTCTAATTACAACAGGTTTAAGTGTTAAACAATATAAGATGATACATCAATACATTATCTAAAAAAAGATTGCTTTTACAGGCCAGCATATTGAAGGGGCTACAGCTTCTCACAACATCACTGGAACAATGCATGGATAGGGTTTAAAATAAACAAGGAGGAACAAAGTGATGAAATGGCAGAGAATTTTAACCTAAGCAACAATGCTTCAAAGGCTACATTAGAGCAATTGTTAGACACATTTTGAAGAGTATGAAACCAGAACTAGCATAAAATAATCTTGTCTAAATAAAGCTTGTGTGCTATAAAGTCAGCTAATTTAAGTTTGTGCATGGAGGGATTCTTTCAAGATATTATTAATTTTTTTTTTTTATGACAGCAGATCTCAATTTACATTGAGCTGTTTTGTCTTGTGAATTGAGGATTCATTTATAGTCCCACTAGAGAGAGAGTAGTGGGTGAAACTGTCCCGTCAAAGTGAATTCTCCTGAAAGTGACTTGAGATTTTTAAAATGTTACAAATGATGCAGTTGATAACCAAACTTATTTCACGAAGAAGGAGCCTCTAAACCTTTCACCTAGTTACAATGGGGTCATTGTTATGTAGCAAAGAACTAAAATGCAGAGTGCATTGTGGTTTCAGTGAAATTACTCATAAATCTGTGGTAACACATAATAGCTCATACAACTTCATGGGTCCTCTGTGTCAACACTGTGTATTGTGATTTAACAAACAATACATTCATGGTAACAGCCACTACTATGGCTTTGTGCCACAAGTTCGATACCATACATCAGATCCTTACATCATTGGTTGTCTGATCTTTGAAGATCCTCTTTTCTCAACGTGTACTGAGAATTTGATCTCTCTCAAACTGATTAAAAAAAATTCTTCAAGTTCTATAAGAAAAACAGTGGCTCAATGTGGCCTACTTTCTTCAAATACTGTGTATAAGGTTTTCACAATTTCATTAAAATTGACCTACATGACCTTGACCGCTCTAAAAACAGCAGAAGATCTTTACTATCTATTAGTAAATCTTGATTGTTGTACAGGGAACTAGTTTTGAATATTCATTCCCCTTACTGAAATTTGTATGTTTGTATGTTCACCAAACATTTTAAATCTACATCAGAAGCGTACAACGGAGCAGGTGCTATTACATCTAATGATTTCCCAGTAGCACCAGTAGTGGAGTTTAATAGGGATGCCCCTAATACTGTGAGTGTTATTGATATATTTGGTACTATTGTGTTCTGACAAAGGGATTCTCAACCATGATGGTTTATTACTGGATACTATTTTCATTACTTTGCCCTTGCTAGATCCGTTGTAGATGTAGGTC
>VJOZ01006333.1:0-10770 GCA_009801055.1 Stichopus horrens | reverse complement strand
AGTGTTGCACAGCGTCAGTATTTCTTTTCTTAAGCCTGTGTATTTTGCCTATTAATTACTGAGTTTCATATCGCAAGTGATATCGATATTTTTGACCAACAAAATACACGTTTCCAAAATAAAACCCTCCGGGCATATAAAATTCTCAAGTGTCGTTGAAAAACTTTGCACAGACAAAGAATTAACATAACACATATCATTGGAGTCCATCTCTTGACGTCACAAATTTGCATAATTAGACAGCGTTTATCACTCTTTAGCTGTGAGACACTAAGTTTCCTGTAAATTGGTCAATCTTTGACCGATTTCAATGGAATTAGTTACTATTTTAAATATTTTCAATATTCAATGAATACAACACTCCAAAGATGTCATTTTCATATCACACATCCTTTAAAGTAGCCTACATGCAGCCAGCACCTGCTGAGAAGTTTATTTGGTTAATTAAAAGGTAACTTGTGACACATTACGTAACTTTTTTTCATTTTCTGCCTCAAATCGTGTATAAGCATATCTCCTTAACAGATGTACTGTAAAAATGATCTGCTAATGACAAATTATGTCAGATAGTGTCCCAGTAGCGAGAAAATCTATTACTTTTTAATTACGATAAATAAATAATATTTATTAAGAAGGCCTATGGTTTATGCCTCTCCCTAGCTTGAACATGGGATATTGTTGGTTGACGGTCATCGGTGTTTATGCCTGCAGAGTTCAGAGACTTTTCTCTGTATCAGGATAATTTCTGACAGTATGAGTCATTAGTATATCATTAGTAGTCATTATCATTAGTAGTCATTAGTAGTTATTATCATTAGTAGTCATTAGTACATCATTTCTATCACAAATTTGTCTTGGAGATCTGCTTATACTCGATTTGCATTAAGTAATTTATGATCTGTGTCACAACTACCTATGCTCCTTTAACGGAAATAGTCATAGGGCCACGCCGCCGGGAAAAAGAATATAAACAGATAAGAAAGACTATATGCAGAAAGGATAGTTTACTCTACACTTACCGCAGGTTTTCGTCGATTTGGGTATTATCGATCAAGTCCATCAATTGATCCGATATTTCTAAATCTTCTTCAGATATCGCATCCTCCATAGAGCTCGAGACTCTGTCTGGTCCCGAATACCATCCAATCAGGACACCAACGCCTATACCCACAGCGAGCAAGACGACACCCCCTATGCCAATAAAAACTCGATCTTGACCCATCTTTTTGGATCCTCTTATTGAATTCCTTGTTTTCTGATGATCAGTGTTCCGCTGTAGAAAACAAAAGTCACGTGCGATTTTTATAAAATGGAGCTGTAAGGATGGTCTGTTACATGTATCGATCAAACTCTATCAAAATCTACAAGGTACTTTCTTAGGTGTAAACAAGTTACTGTTCTTCATTCTTCTTCCAACAGACGACTAACTTACCTACACAGAGATGTTGGTATGTGCAGCTGCAATAAATGACCGCAACACCCTGGTTATTGTTTACTATTCAAACAAGACATTGATATATTATGACATCAGCTGAGGTACCTTTGTACCTTTAGCTGCGATTACCTTTCAGTTTACCCAAATTCAATTGATCTTGTAATTCAACTCAACAAAGGCAGTGGCTGTATGCAGAAAACCATCCGCATTTAAATTTGTCACAGGAATGGATGAATATGTAATTACTGAATTTGAAAATAAAGAGGTAAAACAGCGAAACACTGCAAAACTAGCCACTGGGAATGATAACGAAATAAATTTGAGAAAGTATGAGGCAAAACTTGCAAGGAATTTTAGCCGCTTTATCCTTTGTTGAAGTAATTCCGTTGGTCCAACAATACTGAAAGCAGTAATTGCACATTCATCCAAATCAACACTGAACACGTATATGGTGAACTTCTGAAATGTTGGCAGCACTTTCGAAGTCCTGCCCTCTTGAGAAACTGAAAAATGGCAGTCGCCTATAAATTAGGAACTGCTGTGTTCCTGCAGATATCCGGATACCTTGAGAAACACGTTTGGTACCTCCTAAGCTTGAACAACAGCAGAAGTACGTTTCGTGTGGCCCGTTCTGAACATTATCCAATCAAGAAGTGATCCTTTGAAATCATCCTGACTACGTATTATTCCTCTCAAGAATTTCCAATTACTGTATCAACATCATCTTGAAGTTTATAATCAATTTTACCTGCTTAAAAGGCTTGTAGGAGGATTACCTTACCGGTTTTGCTGCCGTGTGTTATTTATAAGGCATAGCAATCAGCTGCATACCAAGTGATACACTGAGAGAGTAGTTTGCTGGAAGTTAGCTTTACTACAGCTGTTACAGTTTCGTCCTTATCTCTTCATGGAGACTGGTGAGTGAAGAACATTACGAGTAAAAGACTATTTGTACGAAAGACTGTGGGCCTATGCCTAGATTCTAATGGTAACCGGCAGCCATACATAGAATCCGCTTTAAACAATCATTTACATTAATGAGAGGAAGGAAACTGACTTGTTTAATTACATGTTTGAGTACATCCGTGAAAATAGTGCGGTCTACAAGGTCAATTTTATGCTACTGACTGCAGATCTGATGTTCTTGAGTGCACGAAATGGTATAAAAGGCACTGAAGAACGTCCTCACTCAGCGTGGTTTTCACACTTTATATTACATGTTGGGTACATCTATGGAAATTTGTAAGCGCATACCTTGCAGAATTTAGGCTGCTGAATTACGACCGCGCTGAATAACATTATATGTTTCATTGTTTTACGTTAAAATGGTACCAGTTATCTGCGATGGCATACCATGTGTGTTAGGTTGATACACTTTCTGTTTACTCACTTATTAAACTATTTTATTACTTTTTATTTGCTTGGCAGTGCAATAGTTGTGATGAAGTCAATTATATCTTAGAAACCTAACATGTTCTGCTAGTGACCTCATTTATTTTCAGAGAGTGTCATCCAGTCCCTACCTCTCAAGGTTTTCATCCGACACCCTTCACTAACCTGATTTTTCACCACACAAGCGGTGCGGACTAGCGCTGCAGTATCAATACAAAAGGTAGGGGAATACATTATCAAGAGGGGTAAAGAATTTCATAATGGATGGGGCACAGTCTTCACAAAAAGGGGCTTACATCACGCTCAACAGAACGGTAAAAAAAAATAAGTGAATCAAAATAAGGGGTAATCATATCATGTCTGTCATTTGGAAAACAATCTATGAAAATGGTAGTGCAATGTAATTCCCAGCGGAAAGTCTCACACAGAGTGGTTTAAAATTCTCAGCGATATTTCAGAACAACAACAGCATCTTTCGTTGGTTAGGCAGAAGATGAAAGTGGATATAGAATGTTAATAGAAATAAACATGGCACCGCACAGGCTCTAATGATCGGGGCATGTATTGACTGTATATTGGTTATTGATATATTATATGAGGCCGACCTTACTCGGGTTTTCCAGCAATCGATGCTGTCTTTCGGAACCTAAGGGCGAATAGCCTTCTGTGCACCTAAGGTAATTCATTTAAATTATCTTAGCTGTGCACACCGCGTGAGCTGGAATACCTCAGCGGACGCCACCTTCGATTGGTGCGGCGCGTACCACGAAATTTTGGCTGTACACACACTTCCCGGGTATCCTGAGCTGCATGTACACAGCATCGAAATAAATAATGACAACGGAAAGTAATTTTCAACTGTCAGTTAAACTTGGAAAAAAGTCTGGTGCAATATTGTGATTGAAGCTAGTGAAGCTGGATGGTAGGAAATACTAGTAAAATTTGCTCGAAGTTTTTTTTCTAGTAAAGAGGAAAAGTTTGTCAAGGGAGTGTGCAGTCACCACAGATATGCATTGAATACCGTATATCATATTTTTTTTCCTTTAAAATAAGTTCTACTTTTGGAGTTCGAGCAAAAGACCTAACTATCCTAGTATCCTTTTTTTCATTAGAATATTAAGCCTATACCCATGTTCAATTGAGTACCGTACACCGTACACGAGTTGCATCAACACTAGTTGGATACATCTTTTGAGACATTGTTCCTGCAACACTGGTATTTCAAATATAGAAACAAGACTGGAGAAGACCAGTCAACAAGCAGTGGCAGGAATGGCCAAACTAGTGGCGTCTGAGAACCAAGAATTCTCATTGAACAAGCCATTTTGAAAGCCAGCATCGAAAACAAAATCGATAGTATTCATCAGCTCGTTTACGAAATAGAGGCCAGATGGTCTAACGTAGAGAAGGCCCTTGATGAGTTGCGCAAAGAAAATTTGGATCTAAAGACAAAAAATCTTAAAATATAGAAATCGGTAAAGAATATGGAACAGCACTCCATGCAAGTCTCCCAGTTTTTGGTATTAACAAAGCTGAAGAAGAAAATATGACCAAACTTATCCAAAAATTACCGAACAAAAATCTGTCTAATTTGGTAAAGAGCGTTATCGACCAAAGTCGACCCTATACAGAGAGAACCCTGGTGTTAACTATCGCCCAACACAGTTAACCTATCGTTATTTTACAGATGAACATTTTCTGTTCTCATGAGGATGTTAATGTGCTTTGTGAACAAGTTTGTTGTTTGTATGGAATTCCAAAAACCTAGCCTTTGGTTAAGAGTAAATAACTGTCTTTGAATGTTAATTTTTTTTTTTTTCAAATCTGCCTATATAATCTAATCTTACGGTCACTTTCAATTACGTTAATATAGAGTTTATGTTTCTAAGCGTGTATTGATTGTGTAGAAGTATGGGGAAACACTTATAAATCAGTTCCATTACTCCCATATTTTTGAAACAAACAAAAAAGAACATATATGAAATGCAAAATATTTAGATCATACTGCTGAACTTTTCAACAATTGAAAAGCTTCAACATTACCTCTGATTATCAATTTCACAAGCTGGAGTGTTCGAAACTGGTATCACATGTTACCGCTAACATTGCAAAATTCCTTTCCTAAGATTGTTTTGTGTATAAATATACGTTAGGACCGGGGAGTTGTGTTACAACTCCCTGTTAGGACGAAGGAAAGCCAACTAGGTGTTTCATTTGCAGGAGTCAAACTCTGGAATTCATTAGATGATAGTTTGAAAGACTGTAAGACTATTAATTCATTCAAGAAAAAAATATAAGCATCTTTTGTTTACAACTTAAATATGAAAGTAAATCTTTCATAAGTATGCGTAAGCCTCTACCTTGCTGTGATTTGAATTTCAAGTTATCATATTGTCCTTAATATTTTTTTGTTGATTTGTCTGTTTATTTCAATAGGTTATAATGCATCTCCATCCTTGCAGTTCATATCTAACAGTTACGTAAAAACGATGGGGAAACGATTTATATGTAGGCCTACTAGGCCCATAATTTATGTGTGTATATTTGATGATACATTATGATGTTCGTGTATTGCTTCGATTGCTGGTGGAAATAGTTTCATTCATTCATTTATATTTTGCATCAGTCTTTTCAACAACTGCTATCACAGTTACAACTTTTGCAATTATACCTTTATAAATGATAGTTACCTTGATAAGAAAAAAATTAGTATTTCAGATTTTCCGACTATTGTCGCTTCTAGAATTAAACAGGATAATTTCAAATAGTATTCAGATTTATTGAGAAATTTTCCAATTACGAATTAACCTTTGACACAATCTGGTGCAATATTTGGCAACGTTTTATGCCGTAAAATGTGCTAAAACTGAGATGTGAAAATTCCACAAGGCATTTTAAATTTGCCGATTATCGTCGCTCTGACATTTTTATTTTTTTTTAATTGAGACCTCCCCGCTGCTCGGTCTCGGGTGGCCCTGACGGAGAATAATTCATCGGTCAAGGCCAAACCGGTGCATGGAGGATAATCGGTGCATGGGGATAACCGGTGCATGGAGGATAATTGGTCGCAGAAGAACAAAGTTAAAGTAGCCCGGTAGTAATCAGGGAGCAGCGCTTAAGATAGAAGTGTCTGACTTGCCTGTACAATACTTTGAAAAAAAAATGCTGCAAGGATTTTCACGAATATCATTAGTTTCCTCCAAGTCTCCAGTTTGGAAACCGAGAGGGGGGTAGACAAGGGGCCATGGTCCCCTGTCTACCTTAGTGGCTATAAGTACCATTCACTGGAGCATTCAAATTGTTCTGTCGAAAAATATATACTGAATGCCTACATTACAAGTTCCTTTAAACTTTCCAACTACACTAAAACTGAGATTTTCACTAGTCCTGTGTCGGTAAGTCAATTTATGAAAAAGAAAAGGGTGGCGCGGATCTGTGGGGGACGCGCAGGACAAACCAATCTGAAGGACATGTGATGCCAGAATGTCCCCCAGAATCAATGTACTATTTTACTATTGTCCTAAAAAAAAATAGATTGGACCCTGTGTCCCCAAAGAGTTCTTCATAAACTAGTCCTCCAAATAAGGTCCTCGCTGTATCAACGATTACGTACTAATGTTCTTCCCTTAAATAGATAGCACTAGTGCAGTGACCATGACATTGACAAAACGATAAACTATGTCCATGGACTAGTTTCGTTACTTTGGTGACCAACCTCAGGGGATTATCTAAATTTATCACAGAATGATTACTTAATTGCTAGTATTGATAAATATGGCCGATCCCGCTTGTAGAAGTTGCACATTTTGGAGAAAAGTGGAATATGAACTTTAAAATAAAAAACTAACGTTTTTGCCCAATCAAAATCACCGTGACTGTCTCAGCGTGTTGCACATTTGTCAGCCAACCAATGAGTGTACACTGTAATATCTGATGTGTTGGTTTGTCAACAATAAAATCAAAGGGTTTGAATAAACAGAAAGTCATAGGACTTTGTGATTCCTTGCCAATATTTATGATGAAGAAAGGATAATCAACATACCATACCCTCCTTGAGTTACTACGTCGTCAACAAATCAGTCACTGATATGTATCTTCCTTACAAGATCTTCAAACTCTACTGCTGGTGACCACAAATGACCTTTGCCTTCGTGAAAATCGATAGTGATCATCTACTCACAATGGCCAAACCATGCACTAAGTTTGAAGTGCAAGCAACTTTTCCTTCTGGAGATAGTAGTGTTTACAAGGTTTCTAAACTTTGACCTCTACTGACCTTGTGTGACCTTTCACCTACCAAACACCTGGCAGAGATCATCTAATCATCAACAGCAGCCAAGGTTAAGAGTTTTAAGTTCCAGCAACTTTCAGTACTAGCTGAGATAGCTGACTTAATATATTTTCAGAGTCTCTCCGCTGGTGTGCTCAAATGACCTTTGACCTACCTGCAAAAGGATAGGGATCAACTACTCACAATGGACTACCTACATACCATCTTTGACGTTCAAGCAACTTTCCCTCACTATGATGTGTTTACAAGGTTTTCAAGCTGTCCTCTACTGACCCCATGTGACCTTCGACCTCACCCAAGAGATCATCTACTTATCAAATGCGACCAAAATGATGCATTTGAAGTTCCAACAACTTTCAGTCCCTGAGATATCCTTCTCAATAGGATTTCAGACTTTCCCCTCTGGGGACCTCAGATGACCTTTGACCTAGTACCTGGAAAAGAATAGGGACCATCTACTCACTATGGACTACCTACATAGGCCTACCATCTTTAAAGTTCAAGTAACTTCCTCCATTGAGATACCGTCATGCGCATCAAAACTTGACAGAGATCATCTACTCATCAACTACCAACGGTTTAAGTTTGAAATTCCAGCAACTTCAGGTCCGTAGCCAAGGGGGCGGAGTGTTCAAACAACCCACCCCAACTTGAGAGAGGTCCATTTTTTCAGCCCTGTGTTTGAAGGGTCAGCTATGAAATATTTCATATCTTGAAATATTGAGGCCGAATTTCTGTTCACCTTTCAACTTATGTCACTGTAGAGAGGCCCAAACTGACTCGACCACAATACCTCATCACATACGTATACTATGTGGGGTGATGAGATAGTAAGCTCAAAAACACGCATGCTGGCTATGTCATTGTGGCCATGGATATCATTGAACTAGATACAACGTAAAGCCCAGGACACACTGCCACGACAACTTCAAAAGCAACAAAGACAACAGACATTCACATGGATATTTGAGTGTGCAATTCTGCAATACTACTAGTTGTGCTTTGTGGACTACATAATGCAGGCTGTAAGTACCTACTCTAAGCTATGTTCTTTTAAAACCTGATTTCAGATCTCTTATATAACATTGTTTTCTGTATCATTTTTATGCACTTAAAAGGCAGTTTATTTCCATTAAATTGGTACTTGAAGACTGTATTACAGTCTTGAAGACTATGATACTAAAGCAACACAATTTTATTATGGGAAAGGTGTGCAACAATTGAAGATAAGACCGTTTGTCAAAATATTCACATTTCATGGGATGGGCTGCATGATAATTTGCATTGCAATAAATATGACTTTCTTCACTTCCATCGAACTTAATGATATGAACTTTACCAATATTTCAAACTTTTTGAGAAGCGAAGGCTTTCTTGTGNNGTGGTATATTTTTGGATCTTTCCAAAAATTTCCTTTCAACACTTTGGATCATAACATCCTGCTTCATAAATTACAGCATTATGGTATTAAAGATCTCCCACTAATGTGGTTTAAAAATTACCTATTTACCAAAATTCAGTTTGTCCATATTTCTGATGCTAGATCTGGAATGTACCCTATTACAACAAGTGTACCACAGTGTTCCATCCTGGGACTCCTCCTTTTTCTTGTTTACATGAATTTACCTTTAGATTAACCCTGCTGATGACACAAACATTGTCAATGATAACAACAGTTTACCTTAACTTGAGCCTATTAATGAAATTAATGAGATGGTTTATGCTCACTATTGGTTGACATCTAACAATTTATGTTTGAATGCGACAACTTGTTGACCTCCATTTTGTTCCGCCCCCAAACAAAAAGCTATTGACCTCGAGATTGATGGTATTAACATAGATAACAGTTGCTTTATTCCATTTATGATTGTGTTCATGTATCATATGTTTCATGATGATCAATGGACTGAGGAATGGACTATATGAGATTTTTCCTCTGCAGAGTGCTTTGTAACTGGTGACATATGTTCTGTTACGTACTGGTCCTAGCATGAACTAGTCTAGTCCACTCATAACCATCATACCCTACCCTAGCCTAGGTAAGGCTAGTCACATGCCATTACCTTTACCTGCTATGAAGTATCCAAAAAACTCTTATTTGAATATGTAGTGAGCCACTTACCATTTATACAATCAATCACCTACTATAACTACTAGGCTAGAGCACACCCTAGTACATCTAGATGACATCATCAATTAATATTGTCAATAACTTGCATTTAGTACCTAAGCACAGATGAAAACAACCTATCATACATTAGGTTGGACACATGTCTTAATTTTTATATTAATGTCGTTTTCAGAACAACTACTGAAGATCAGCCAATATAATCCCTGATTTGGGATTTGGACATGACGATGAGAGGATTCCAACGTTTTACTTAAAGCTTGTAAACATTAAAACATAGACTGCGATATTGACACTACATTTTGAGAGGTAAATTTGGACCAAATTTTGCACCATTTGCCATGTGGACACCTTCCACTTTCTTTTTTTTAAATTGGGGAGCTCATCTTTCCCCTTAGACCCTCCCCCAGGATAGCGATTCGTAAATTGTGAAAAGTCAAATACGCCCCCTCACCCCCGTGCTTTCACCCCTTCGGATGCATATATGCATGTATATATCAATTGGCTTTATCAACTAGCTTGAACACATACACGCATCTTGCAAATCTTGAAAACTTTGAGACTTCTGCAGGGCTTAGGACTAACTTAGAAAAATCCGTGCTTTTTCCACTCGGTCCCTTTATTTCCAACACCCCCCTTCATATACAACTCTCTAAAATTAAAATTTCTCATGGCCCTGTTAAGACCCTGGGCATTACGTTTACTCATAACGGTAACGATCTTTTTCGACTCAACCATCAGTCAAAACTTCCAGACTGAAAAATTTGCTTCGGCTATGGTCTACAAGAGATCTAACTCCTATTGGTAGAAATTTAATAGTCAAAACATTTGACTTGTTCCAACTGGTATATCTTTTCTCGTTCTGTTCTTCCAAATCCACCGACTCACTTTATTTAGGACCTTCAAAATATTATTTTTTACTTCATTTGGGCAGGGAACTATGACAAAGTTAAACGTCCTGTCGTGGAATGCCTAGTAGTGGTAGGGGTTTTAAAGGTAGTTTATGTTGATATTTTTTATTACGTGTTTAAAGTGTACATGGGTGCGTTGTTACTGCGACGATTCGGTACTCCCTTGGAAATTATTTTTTGAGATTGGCCTTCAAAGATGTGGTAGAAAACTGCTTTTTCACTGAAATTTTGGTAAACATGATACGATTCAGATAACTAACCTTTTTGTTAGGCAAGTAGCCTATGCTTGGTGCAGTTTTTCATATTACACTAATGTTAATAACTTTGGAAATCAAATTTTATGGAATAATACCCATATCAGTATTGACAATCAAACTGTGTTTTACCCTTATATGGGTAATAATAATGAAATGTANNGGAATTTCACATTCATAGTTTATAGTGGACTCATACATAGCATTCCTACTGCTTGGAGACAAAGGGGATGTCAGAACTGTGACACTGATTATGAAAATTCGCTCTTTTTTAAAGGGAAATAGGGCGTTTAGAATACACCAACATGACATACAAAAGAAAATAGCGGTAATCATTGTTAAACCATTTAGTGCTTCAG
>VJOZ01006321.1:0-15548 GCA_009801055.1 Stichopus horrens | reverse complement strand
GGGAGGAGAAGCATTTTGAACAAGTGTGGACAGATAGACGCTGCGTGATAACAAAAGCTCACACCAGCATGCTGGTATGAGCTAACAATGAGGTTTTTCTCCCAATATGACAAACCTACATACTAAGTATGAAGGGTATCGATCATTCCTATCTGTAGATATTACATGCACAAGGTTTTCAGTATTTGACCTCCGGTGACCCCAGATGACCTTTGACCTCCACCAGAAACAAAGTTCTCTCTCTCAACATGACAGGCCTATAAATCAAGTATAAAGAGTATCCATTGTTTCTAACTGGAAATATCACATGCGCAATGTTTTCAATACCTGAATATGTGACCCCAGATGACCTTCGACCACTACACAAACAACAGGGTCCTTTCTCTCAATGTGGC
This sequence comes from Stichopus horrens, assembly GCA_009801055.1. Lineage (NCBI taxonomy): Eukaryota > Metazoa > Echinodermata > Holothuroidea > Aspidochirotida > Stichopodidae > Stichopus > Stichopus horrens. Next base: position 15,153 of record VJOZ01006321.1, on the reverse strand, counting down.
AAACCTGAGTATGAAGAGAATCCACCGTTCCCAGCTGGAGATATCGTGTGCACAGTTTTCAGTATGTAATTTGATCTTTGTGACTTGTGAGGTAGTCGACGCCCAGCTCTGATACACCACCACCAATCTGATTGTCATACATAATTAGCTCACAACAAACTGTGTGTTCGGTGTGGCTATCTATCCCAAGATAAAATCAATCAATGAGAAGAGGAATTTCTCATCAAAAGGCCACATTGTGCAGCTTAGGGCGGTATGAACAATAGCTCAAAGATACGGAAAAAGGTGTCTTTACTACAAATCACAAGAGGTTTTGGTCAATTACATAATAATGGCTACACCCTCCATTTATACACAGTGTTAGAAACTCTGTTGGATGGGAAACTGAACATATAGTGTTGCCTATGAGAGATTCATTTCAAAACATCAAGACCTTTTTTATGAAGTTAATAGCCTAGCTTTGCTTCTTGCCAACATTAACTACTACAATTTACTGATTTCCTTGTCACATCTTTGTGTGGTAGAGGACAAATTTGTGGTCTTGGGACATGAGAGTTTTTTTTAATAAATGGTACAAATAAAAAACAAACAATGACATGTGTCTTTTTTTCATAATTTTGTCTTTTCATATATTATTTACTTTTACAGTCCATCTTTTCCACATTCTGGCATTGACATCTTGAGGTATTTGTAAATCACAAGGTCTTATGAGACGACAAAATCTCACAATCATTACAAAAGGACAAAATGTGAATTTTCAGTCAAGGTAATGCACCCTCTCCATACGGTGTGACTATCCAATGGCAGCAACACCAACGCAACTGGTGCTGTGAATTTGACTTCCCTCATCAGAATGTAGTTTTTAAGTCACATTTTCCTCAGGTGTATCACAGCAAGCAGACTCGAATTTTTATGTGACTTCCATCATTGGAGACCTGTGGAGAAGAGCAAAAATATGTAAGCACAATTAAGTACGTCATGAGAGCAAACTGCCAGAAAATGTCGTCCTTGCTGACATGAAAGCCTGCAGTCACACCGTGATCATGAATATACAAATTGTACTTATTTTTCAGGACCAACAACTACAATTTTTGTCATCCGTTACAAAATATCAATGATCCTGACACCAGTATTTAAGTACAGGACCAAAATGCTGATGAAAAATATATTTCACTGTGGGCATCACCGTTAGGCTGTAGTCTTGCGTGTGCTGAGCCTTCATTGGTTTGGTTGGCAGTTTTGTCTAAATAAGAATTCATCCTTGCAAAGGCATGACTGTGGAATGACATAAACCAGAAAATAAATGGTTTATATGACTTTCTGAACTATCACCATACTTGGTCTTTGCCGTAATTAAACTTGATGCAAATCTGCCACAAGACCACCAAGTATCCTAGCAAATGATTACCATAGCCCTGAACACACCAGAATGACTGCACTGCCTCAACTTGCCAGAAAACCACCGGCTAGCAAAAGCATGGGGGAAAGCAAAGGTTTTGCTTTGACAGACCAAACAGCCTAGGTTTGACAACTTGACTTTCTCACATAAATCCAATTTTCACAGTCTTCACCGTTTTCAAATAAATCCAATACATGCATACTGGCCTTGCACAAAGCACATGCATCATTTGCTTTGCAAAGAGATGGACAGGAGAGCAAATTATAGCATGACAATGCCGCAATGTTGGGCAAGTGAAATACCAAATCCAGTCTACTAGGTCATTTTATTGATGACAGTAGTATTCATTTATGATACTGGCAAATCTTTCTTGTGGACAGTAATTATTTGTATTGTCAACATCTAACATTTTACTCACCGTATGAAAGTTTGCATTCTTTAAGGGCATCACTGAATCCCTGGCACAAGGCAATGTCCGTCTGGTTTTGTGTACAGTGGAGGAACTGCTCCAGTTGATATTGACAAGGACTCTGATATTGTTGTTGTTGTTGCTGCTGGCCTCCTAGTGGAGCTGGTTCTTGGTAAGTGACATCAGGCTGGCTAGAGTGACCCCCTCCAGTTATTGCTGACCCAACCACATGACCCTGGGTGTATAAACAACAAAAATTGAAAGATTTAAAAGCAAAAATTCCATATGCACCATGATTTCTTTACAATTCCTTGGGTCAGGATTATATTACAAAAAAGAACTATGGACTGAAACAGATATGGTCATCAGACAATTCAGTTTTATTTTAGATAAAAAGTCTTTGCTTCCAAGGCTCAATCTATTTTGGTGAGAATGTTATTAGAAAATTGTTGGTATACAGCTGGAAAAACATCTTTGAAAACAACTCCTTGTTTTGTATGAGGGAAGTTTCTGTGAGTCTGCTGTGTCTTACAATGTCTAATTTGGCCATTTCAAGCTGAAAATACACAAAATCAAAAGAAACAGCTCAACTGAATATAAATGTTACAGCATTAAGCCAGCCCCTACTATGGTGACTTTCCATGTCACAAAAGAGATGGTCAGTACACAATGAAGGGACAAAACCATACAAAATGAGAGGAACTTTGCCAATGTTGAATGTTGATTAAAAATTAACATCCCACCAGGCTGGCACAAAAGATATTAAAGTACAACAGAATCGTGAAATAATTAACCTGTACACACATACAGTACCTGATACACACTTGACCTGCTGAACTAAAATATACTGTATCTTGACTTGAAAAAGGTACAGTATTTACAGTATTATTCAGCGAATCTGACCTTTGACCATTTCAGAACTGTCCATAAAGTACTGTACATTATGCTTATGTGCAATGTGCAAATTATGCTTATGTGCAATGAATACAAATTGTCTTGATATTTAGGTACAGAAAAATTACTTCATCACTTTTAGTTATTTTACATTCTGCTCATGTCAACTTTGACTTTCGCACACATGATACAACAGTGTCATGGTGCAGCCAAATAAAGAAAGCCCTTCTGCAGTAAGTTGTCAATCATTACCAGATTTTAACAATATGGTCCTTGCTGCCTTAATTTACTAAAGATCTCCAAAAACAAAATTATGTAATTACTGTACTCATTTTGAAACGTCACTGGCTTAACATGAGAGTTTCTGACATCACATGTTCACATCTTGCATAGAGATGCTTTCTGTGGTGCCCCGCAACACACACCTCCACATGCATGCACACACAACACACATATGCACATGCACACACACATACAGGTGTACACCCACAATCCTTGACTGCATAGATTACACTTCTGATATATGCCATAAATAGAAAATACAATGGCTAGTACATACATCATGCAAGTGGCATGTTCAACAAATACAGGCTACCACACACTGTCCTTACTGACTACAATGCAACAAACCCCCTTGCAACTGACAATCTGGTTTAAATCTGGTCAGACCAGTGTGCGTCAAAATTTGTTAATGACCTGACTCACGCACAACAGACTTAGGAGGTTTACAGAAAGTGGACAAAACATGCTTGATATCCATCGAAAAGATTTAAGTCGTTGCATTTTAGTTGCATCCTAACCGTGTGCCTGTGTCAGTGACCCATCTGCGATAATTACCGACCCATTTTGGAAATCAAGTGACCGTATGGGATGGCAAAATGGTTGCACCCATGTAGAGTGAGGGTGGAGAGGTGTTATAACTCATTGTATTGAATCTGGTCATTTCAATGTGCGGCTATCATGAGTACCTGTAGCTGTGAGGAAGTTTTGTTGCACATGTAGCAGACATGACAGCTTGAGGTAGCCACTATTACTTACCACTGCTGAACCAATGGCAACACCACCAGCAGTAGCTGCCATTTGACCCATCAGACCTGGTCTCGGCTGGCCCATTGCCACTGGCTGCTGGGGCATTGGAGCTGGAGCCGTCTGTCTTTGTGGTGCAACAGCAGTCGTCCTTGGTGCTGGAGCCCTGATGTAACATAAAGAAAACATGTATAGATTACACCAATTATAGGTCTGTAGTTGTTTAATGTTGGACTAATCACCATCTACTGGAAAAGTTGTTTACATGCTCTAAAATCATGTACACAAAACATACTGCACCTTTGGAACAACAACAAAACAAGTCAATGGGGAAATTATGTGGTTAATCTGGAGATTTAGTTTCTTTGTAAATCTAATCTCTGGTTTATATTTGAAGTTGAAATTGTACTTTTTCTATCAAGGCACTCCAATAGGCCTACATACAAAAGTGTTTTATAATTTCAATATGTGTATGCAGAGGGGGGCAAAATTCCAGCACAGGTCCAAACTGACTAAACACTACTTGGTAATATTGTAAAGACAGTATGCAGTACATTGCACTTGTAACTTAAAACAAATATTTTCATGTTGTTAGCCAGCAATTTATCACTGAGCATGGTTTTATCAATTTTTTTTTTTTTTTTGAGGTGGCATCTTTTAAGGGCGATTATTTGGGTGATTTTAATGGGTCATTACATCTCCTATCCCAATAAGCACCATTCTCTCTTGTCCTCTGGATGACATCTAAGCTGGAAAGGGGAGAGTGGCCAAGTGGCCATCCAGATATTTACTGCAAAAGGAACACATGTGACTTATTTCAGCTATTTCAAAAGATACTTGAAGTACCATAGCATATCATAGAACAGATAAATCCTGGGGTAAGGCGACACCATTAAGCTCAAATGCTTAAATAGTTTTTCTCTTTTAACTTAGTATCTTATCATTTTTTTCTTAACTGCTTTTATCTTCAGTATAGCACACACTTCCTATATGTCAGCTTTACCCAAATTATCAATCTTATAGTAATGGTGATGCCAAGCACTTGCCAGCATTGGATTAAAATTGTTTACCCTTAGTGAGACCTACAGTACAGTATAAGCTTATGGTCACCACCATAACAACTACGTTATTAAGGGTAAAAATGCATTTCTCACAATCCAACAAAGAACTATTTACAGTATTACTACCTTCTCCCCAATCTTATGCCTTTAAATATAAATTCCCAGACAAAAGTTTGACTTGGAATGATGTAAGGTTCAAATTTGTCCCATTGTTTAGAACCTGCACATATTTCTGCAAAAGTTTGTTAATTGTTTTGCGCTTTTTCAGAACATTTTTGGTTCTTTCAGAGCCCCTCACAACCTGTGATATTATGCAATGATTCTGCAATGGGACACTGCATCTATTCTCAAGAGACACCTGCCAACTTTCAATTTTAACAAGGTTTCTTGTGTGTGTGAAGCAATCAACCCTTGTTCCTGTATGTTGTTATTGTCATTTGTTTATAATTAAAAAAAAACACAGTATTCCAAAGATACTATTAAAATAGCCTACACATCATTTCTTAAAAAGACACTTAGGATTCTTCACAAACCACCAAAAAGTCAAAGGACTTTGTGATTCCTTGCCAATATCTCCTTTTTCTTTCTTAATGTCACACAAATCACATTTAAACAAATGCAACCAAGGGAGAAGGAACAGGATCATATCAAAATGAAAAACAGAACAAAAGAATGTAAACCACATTGAAAACTGTGGTAATAAATAGCCTAACCACCTTGGCGATCATGACTGTAATTTATCGTCAGTGGAAATGAGCAGCTGACTATTGGTAAGTCACAATGTTCATGTGGTTATAGAAAGTTCAAATATTGCTTAGAATGACTGAAATTATTATTTCTTCACATTTGAATTTGTACAGGAATGACTTTGTTGAGGGTTGTGATGTTCTGTAGTGTTATGATATGTCAGTACATGCACAGGTTAGGCCTGATGTTAGGTGGCAGTACACATAACAACAAACTGAAATTCTTTTCTTGTTTTTGTTGTTTTCGGTATCAGGCCGTTATTAATTTTGACTTATCACAATTTCTGATGTTACTATGTCGGCTGAACACTATTCATGAAATTGTTAAAGCTCTTAAATTGCATTATGTGTTACAGCAAACCACAGTTCTAATGTTCAGCAACATTATGAAACATGCTTTTAAGAGAAATAAGTGCACAGCTACAAGATGGGTCAACTGGTTATTCCCATTGACAATTTTGAATAAAATTTGGTACTATACAGTACTATTTTCGGATGTGAAAACCTTAAACAGTTCCATAACTCTTGGGACAAAAGAAGTGAGGTACTTTGAACGGGCCCAGCACCTCTCTTTAGCTCAGTGTTGCCTTCATTGCTTTAAATGTCACAACCAAAGCCACTTTCAAATAGCCTATAGGCCTACCCACTCAACTATGGAGGGCCCGCGCAGCAGACTCTATACTAGACTACTGAAAAAACATTTCCACTTCCACTTTCATTTCAATCAATTCAATGGCGCAAACAAAAAATCAGAGCAGTTCGCAATCTTGAGTAGCCTACGTAGGATCTTTTTTTACAGTATGTAGGATATAAATTAGGTATAGTTCAGTAGTTGGCCGGCAACTACTAATACTATTCTGCAGTAGTAGGCTATGATAGAGGTAGAGTTAGGCCTGTGAGTATACATGGACTATTCACTAGGACATTTTTTTTGTCCTAGTGAATATGTTCAACACCGCATACAGTATGAAATCACTGAGTGCATCACTTTTGGAAAATGTAGGCCATTGTCTGTCTATTAACCTGCCACATTTAGGCCTTGTTTGTTAGTGGAGGCGTCTGACAATTTTAAGTGCGAGTGTCAAAGCGTGACCTAAGACTCCTGGCAGTCTTGCTAAGTTTGATCGACCAATTTGCTACAGTAAGACTAACTTGAAGTTGAATATGTCTCACCTTCGGATGGGAGAAACTGACCTCCCCCTACTTCTTCCTCCCCGAGGCATTTTGAAATGTTTGATACTGACCGAGGGCAATGACCTTCCACCTGACGTCGAAGAAAATAACCTGAAAAATTGAAATTTGGAGCTTCCAGTGCCAACTGTGTGTTCTAGGTTTGACTCGATTGTCTTTGGGTTTGACTATGGACTGTAGTACAATCTAGTCGGTACGGTAATCATGGAATATCTTACGAAACTTTTTCAACAATATTACGTCATTTATTACTATGGCATGCCGTTTCACATTTATCGTATTACAGCGAAGAAGCACGAAATTTTCTCTCATAAGTCGATAACATTTTCTGTTTGGAAGTTATAGACATCCAAACCAATATTTGAATCAGATTGTTACATTGTTGGAGATCCCTCAAACTATTACATACCCTTTTTTTTATTGTCTTCTATTTCCAGTCAGAATTTATTTAATATCCTTTATTGTTTTTATCTTGCATTTGTGCATCCTGCTTATTTTATCTGACTTCGGTAGGAGAAACATAACAATGCTTCAAACATGTGACCTTTGTTGTCACGATAAACCCACCCCAAGTCACCTTCTCATTGGTAGCAGATAATGCCTTTTTTCTCCCATTTCCAACAGCTAGGTGCTTCCTTTCCGCCTACTCCCCCAAGAAAAAAAAAATGAATAAATAAAAANNAATGTAAAGTAATGCGATTATTGAAGAAGGCCGAATGACCATAGTATATACAAGTAAATGAAAATGTAAATAAATAATTACACAATTTTAACATTATATAGGAATATTCTGACTGGAAAAACACAAACACAAGTGCAGCATTCAGCTGGAGTCCAAGAATCGCTACATTCTTAGATCAAATCTATACAGGATAATCTCACTATATTCGATGTATCTACTGTAAGCTGATAACCCTGCATATGAGCTGTGCTATTTCATCCAAACTATGACTTAATGGAATCCATTATAAACTATTACTGAAAGTTTAGTATGTAATGCTATCCAAGTGATCAGACAAAGGTATACCATCACCAAGTGTACCAAAGACATGTGGTCATCTTGAAAGTTTGAGGAAAAAGTGGATTTTTTTATTTTGTTTTTACAAAAATATATTATGAAAAATACAAAGTTTATCCATTACAAAACATTCAGGGTATTGGTATCATTAATTTGACTTAACTCGGTAAAGTTGAAGTAACAGAAACATTAAGGAAATAGTCAACTGACAATTTAAGAGGACTATCATGATGAACGACGCAGATAGTAACAATATCTTGGATCAACGTAGGCAAATTACGTTGGGTGTTTGTTGGATGGAAGTTTGGGCCAACGTATTAATCTGACATTAAGTCAATATATTTCCAACGTATTGCCAGCGGTTACGTTCATCGCTATATAAATGAACTGGTGTATTCAACTTTTTGCAGATCTCCAGACCTACTTGCCCATGAGGTTCCGGGGGCCTTGTATTGACCACATCTTTAACCCAAAACCACAGATGTACAACAAATAACTCTTCATCCAAGCAAAAGTGTGTGGAAATTGCCTTTTTGGTTTTAATGAAATCATAATTACCTTCAGTTTGTAATCACGTGGCAGTGTATGTGTGTATGTGCGACGTCTACCTTGTGAACACGATATCAGAAGGGAAGCTTGGACAGGTCTCATACTTAGTAAATAGATGAACCACATTAAGAACAAGAATCCTGTCGCTTTTGATGGAGGTCAAAGGTCATTTGGGGTCAACAGGGGTAAAAAGAGAGAAACTTGTAAACACGACACCTCAAGAAGAGAAGCTTGAAAAAATGTAATCTTCAGTCTAAAGGTGTAACACATTGATCAAAAGAACCCTATTGATTTTTGTGGAGGTCAAAGGTCAACATGGGTCAAATTTTGAAAACTTTGTCGGCACGATACCTCGAGAAGGGAAGCTTAGACAAACCTAATATTGAGTTCATAGGTGTACCACACTGAGTAAAAGAACCATATTGATTATGGTGTAGATCAAAGGTATCTCTTACAGGTATCATGAAATACAATATTGTGATACCTGTCTGAAACGAATATTGGTATTTTCACAACGCTTACGTAGATAACTTTGATTTCTTGAGTGGAGGATCTTTTAGACACTTTTCAAATTCAAGACTGGTCGTAACCATCCTGAGGATTCGTATTTACCTCAGCGAGCCATTCTTGCTGATATATACCACTTGGTCTCAACTTAATAGATTTGCTTAGCCAAGGTAAAGGTATAACAGTGTTGTTGGGAAAGAAAGGAAAGTTTAGACAGTCTGGAAAATTCCAAACAAATGATACACCAGTTTTGTCAAAAATATTATTAATTGTACTTAACCGAGAATAGTTATATATATTTCGATCATAAAGAGCCGTTAGTAACTTAAACATTATGTGAGATAATTTAAACTCATTTCCATTGAAAATTTTACACCATTCTTACATCAATTAATTCTTTAAAGTCATTTATAGTGTCCTATTTCACCATATATGCCATACAATTTAGTGTATGCTCGCTGATTTCAATAATTTGCCTGCAAAATTTAACATGAAAAACTTGAACTTGGCTGTAATTACCACATCCACACCTCACACCCATACAGCAGAATGGGAAGAAACAGTTGGTCGAAAAGGTGACTTTGTACACTCAGTGGTAGTATTAGATTGTGAGAGTACTTGTTAAACTATGTACAGAGCACGTCGAGCTTGTTTTAACCTGTTTGTTAACAGCCTTGTTAATTGTTATAATTAAAAGTGTAACCCAAATAAGAATAATCCTCAACAACTTCAGCTGAAGGATGTCCAAGAATGGAACTAGGTTAACATCTAATTTTCCCCCGTAAAAATACAACAACTATTGTTTTAAATATGTCAGTTTCCATATATCACAGTACGAGTTAACCCCATCGAGAGCATTTTGAAATTCCATCTCATTTTCAGCTAACACAATAGTGTCGTCTGCATAAAGTAATAGTTTCCAGAAAATTTCAGTATCTTTCGTATACTTAATATGTCCTTTACAGAAGAGGAAAGGGTGTTTAGATCATTATAAGACCGACTTACATGCATGTCGAAAACATTTGTAAAAATATTAAAAAGAACTGGGGAAAGGTTCTCCCCTTGTCTTACCGTGACACCAATATTACTATTTAAAACAAGATGACGTATCACCGTTGTTTAAAGGCACACGACAGGGCATTTTCATACATAGCCTAAATGACATTTATTACCATTTATATTACTGGCAATTTGTTTAGACCACAGGCAAAGTCTGTTTGTTGAATCAAATTCAATAAAGCACAGTAAATCCTTTTACTAAGACAGAAGTCAATGACATTATATGAAACAAAAATATGACCTCAGGTTGAGTATGTAATTTGATTGTTCATCGCCAGCCAGATCTACATTGAATGTCGTTGGTACGCTGATTTGAATGGAAGTGAAGAGCTACCCAAGGCAATTCAGAAGGGAAATTCCCTATAATTGTTAGGATCCTCCCTTGCACCCTTTTCCTTTATATATCGCTTCAATAACCCCTAATGCGCTGCTTATAGGAACAATTTACTTGTTGAGAGTACAGTATTGAATGATTTTGTAATGACAGGAAATAAAACTGGTTTGAGCTTGGCTAAGTGATTGTGTGCATAGGCAAAATTTAAAAAAAAATCATGTCTAAATGTTTGTTAAGGCATTTAATGGCACCATTCAGACAATTTGGGAAAACAAATAGGTCCCAGGTGGTTATTTTTGCCATCTGATTTCAATTCTTCTATAACCACAAAAGTGTAAAATACGAAAATGTAGCTATTGACAGTTTTCATTCAATTCCATCGTGTGCTTCTTTGAACAAGCCAATCAGAGGTACACTAGAGTTGAACATTTAGTCCACAAAACAACTCAGGATCACTGAAGCGACAATGTTGTGATCAGTTGCAGGTTATTTGTAAGTACAGTGCTTCCGTCCACCAAATACTTCAACTTGAATTTCTGATACCGGCCAAGAAGTGCTACTTGAGTAGTATGTTTTTGAATCACCAATGAAACCTGTACTGTTGCATATTCATTATGTAGCCGCTCATAGTAAGAACCGTTAATTTTCAAATATGATTTATGTTTTTTATTGTTTTCATGCCAGTACCGTTGCTTTTCAAAGTAGTTTCTGTCACTTTTGTTCATTGAAATTAGCCCGTGCATGTGTCCTTGCAAGTTCATTTACAAATAAAGAAAAAGTTAAGATCAGACATAATCTTATCTTTCTGGTGTTCCAGTGCACACCCATCACTTTTAGAAATTCCTTAAAAATCAAATCTTGCCCTGGGCCTTGTTATTTTTTAAACTTTGAGCTGACTGCAAAACTTCATCCTCTGTTTTGGGTTTGTTGAACTCATCAATTGTTGGTATCCTCTTAATTGTGGAAATTGTGTTGTCGCGTTCCCTCACAAAGCGATGAAAGAGGAATGAGTCATAACGTTGGTCGAACGTTTCTAAGTTAATATATTTCATATGAGAAAAACTATATATGCTGATGAGTGATGACAATCTACTACGGTACTACACTTCTGATAAGTATACACGTCAGTCGACAAGTGGCAAGGACTACGAAATCTCAACCCTTCTATAAAATTTGAAACTAAATTTAAACTCGCTAAAGTTATTTTAATAATTCTTGACATCTTCCCTCTTTTAATTTTCCCATGAAATCCTCTTTATAATTTTTCCACCACGTTTTACATAAGCCAATTCTGTCACATTGTGTCTGGCTTATGGTAACGTACACAACAACTTCACACAAATTGGACTATGTTTATCCGATATTAAATTATCTCATAGAGGTCTACAGAGAATTCGTCTTGGGATTTGAATAAATCTGGAGAAAAAATTACATATAGGCAGAGGTACTTTACTTATCACAGGTAAATCTACCATTTTTGTAATCGCTACCACATCTACGATTGACAATATGTAAGCCAAGACAGCGACACTCCATATCAATTAGCCTCAGACGTCCATTGCTATTAACACATTTTGTCCATATTGTATCTTATCTGTGTTGAAATTCCAAGAGCTTCCAGTTCGTTCTTTGAATTGTTGGTGGCGTCCAGGCAGGCTTTACGTTTATCTTGTCTTCAAAGCCAATGAAATCACTCAGCAGACGAGTTCTCGAATTAAAATTCACCAGGGTATAAATCGAAGCATTGAATTTATTTCTAAGTTGAATGCAATCATTAGTAAGATCATCAAAAATGCAAACATTTTAGAGCCTTCGTGGGGTAGATATAGTGGCACCCAAAAGCATAGCTCTGTGCCCAACACATTGCGATCAAACAACAGCCATAGAGTAATTGTATTTGAACAAATTTCGGAAATAACGTTAAATGATCCACACAGTGTTTTAATGACGAGTACTACAATACCATGAATACTCCCATTAAACAGGCCTCATCCAGGGTACTATTTACTGAAATATTTTTGTTGCTCTTTGAAATTAGTCACATTTAATCTTAAAATCATTGATACAAGGATAAAAACAAAGATGAAGTTTATGATAGATTGGACCGAGTAAAATGTTGTGAAAATTGAGGTCCCTTTTCCTTTACTCTCATAAATAGCTTGGATGGGACATGTTTCCCTCATCATATAATGCAATGTAGAACTTTGAAATATAGGTGTTTCATTAAAATTCAATACGGTAACATCTAGCACAGAGAATGTTGTTGAACTAAGGTTTTTACAAATAAAGGAGAAAAAAATCCCAATTTTCAATAACTTTACAATCTTCTAAGCGTGATCTCTTAATTCCTGAATATCGCTCTTTTGCGGAAAACTTCCAATTACAATACACATGACGCTGGAAACTTTGAAAAGAGACCGGTGAAATGGCACTGTGATTTTGGTACAAGGTGTGCTCCAGTCAGGGGCGTAACTAGAATTCTTGAGGGGAAACAAATATTGCTTGTCTGAATTACGTTACTAGCTGGCGGGATTACTATTTAAGTGCCATCATTTGTTGGCGTGGAGTGTTCATGTGCCCAGCCTTGAAATATGGATGTCATATATCTTCAAGTCATCAACTCATGTGAAAAGGAAAATCCATCTATTGAAAATGGTGATACATATCAGCGTTTTGAGGTGATAAAAGAATCATGATGAACTGCACATCATCTTTCATTTTTTTTCCTTTGAGTAGCCTACTTGGCAAATATTTTTGAACACATTGGAGCACTGGCGCCTGGAAATTGGGGATAGGGGCAGAAATTGTCGTCCGAATTAGGTTTGTTACTAACTTGCAGTCAGCCTAGGCTCTGCTTGCAGTGTTATAGGAGCGCCACCATTAGTCGTCGGTGAGCGTATACAAGGAAATTTTGGCTTTTCAAAACCTCTAGATGGCAGGCCAACGGCATTTCTCGGTATACTTGAGCTGCATGTACCCATCCTTGAAATAGGGATCTTGGATGTCTGCAATTTCTCAATTAACAATAAAAACATCCTATGCAAAAATAATAATTTGGATTGCTGTTATCTAGAATATTTATGTTATGTCATTTCCAGAGAATTCAACAACCTACTCACATAGGATTTTTTCCCTTTTTGTGGAGAAATTTTCAACTACAAGGTAACCTGAGGCAAAATCTGGTGCAATGTTTTGCAATTGCAATAATTTTTCACAAGAAATTCATAGTTCCGGTAAAGACACTTCCAACAAATTTTACTCTCTGGCGATTATGTTGTTTAATTTGTTACAACCGTCGATGATAGTATAACAAAGTAAAATAAAGCTAGTTCTTTTTTTAGGATAATTTTGTAAATGATAGCCAGCTTGATGAGAAAAAAAATGTCATGCAATATAGTATTTTAATAGGTGGGGAAAGCATGAGTAAGTAATGGGACAACATGAGATAACCCTGGTAGAGAGTTGTAAGGGAGGAGATGTCTCATCCTCTTTTCGAGAAAGTTTTCACCTAATAGGTAACCTTAGATGCAATCTAGTGTAATATTTGTCTCTCTTTTTCGTTTTGAGATCATAAAATGTGCTACTCAGTACACTGAGATATGAAAAAAATCCAGCTGCTATTCCACATCATTTTCCGACTATCGTCGCAACTAGTTCTGAAATATAAGAAATTCCAACTGGTATTTCAGATTCATTGAGATTGATTTTCAAATTTATTCAGAACTCTTTTTTTCAATTACCAGCTATAGGTAGCTTTAGACACAATTTGATGAAATTGGCATCTAGATTGTGCTATAAGTGAAAAAATTGCGACTGGTATTTCAGATTTTCCGACTATACTGTCGCTGTGACAACCCCCCAACCCCCACCCATCGCGGTGGTCATGGCTTTAGTTCTCACATCCCCAGTTTCCCTGACTGAAGTGTGTCGATAACCGGTACACAATTAAATGAAAAGTCATGTCTAAGAAAGCATTTTTTAATTTTTTTCTTATTCATTGCAACGATATGCAGTTGAAAGCAAAACTATATGACATCATTTTGAGGACAATGACTAGCCTGCGTGCCGAAATGTAATATAGTATCTCTGTATTAAAGACTACAAAACAATATACCCTCTACGCAGTCTGTAGTTGTGTTTTCGAGAAAAAAAACACATATATACTGCGCAACCGGACCGACACTAAAAAACATTTGTTACTTGACTGTACATGTACTATGTCGTACAGACTGCATTTGCATTATAGACACAGAGCTGTGTACGTACTTTCTCGCCAGCTAGCTAGCTCCGCTCCCAAAAGTGACTAGCTGCTCTTCTTCGTAGGATACATACGTACATACCGCGACTACTGCAGTGTGAAACTTGAAGTTGAACCGTTCCGTTGCCGCAAGAATTGTTCAAAATATCGCATGCTACACTTTCTGAAGGCGTATAGATTTGTGCCATTTTCTGTCTGACCAAGAGAACTGAAAATTATTCAAGGTGACCACGATGGATGTGAAATCAGGACACTTGGGATTCGAGAACGAATGAGTTGGCAGTCTGCCGTCCGTCGCACGCAGCTTATTAGTAGTACGTAGAAAGTTAGAGCACATGTAGCATAGGCCTTAGACTTAGAGTGACTAGCGAGGAATGGCAGAATGGTAAAACACGACTGTAGCGGTAGAGTGTACTATTCAAACTTAGTCTTACTTCAGGCCTAGCTTTGGTCCAACTAGTAACGTTAAACGCGTCAATGTCATTAATAATACAGTTTTGCTTCCTAGGCAGCAAGGTGATAATCGTACCAACTGCAGTACCAAACACTTAACATAACAAGTTCAAGGGCAAAGGAGGGCAGTTGCCCCATAAGATGCCCTGTTATCCAGACCCCCCATATGAACTCATCAAGGACCCTATACCATGTTGATCGTGGATGAACACCGGCGAAATTCGCCTACTCTTTTCGATAAGTGTCCAG
>VJOZ01006311.1:0-11093 GCA_009801055.1 Stichopus horrens | reverse complement strand
GTTTGTGGGTTTATGGCATGTCTCTTAGCAATTATGTCAGTGAATAACACCGTGAATTGAAGAATGTTAATTCTTACATACGTACGGATGTGACATTTAAGCTGGATAACTCTGAGCAGCCAAACAGATACATAGGCATCAGCATGGGCAGTCTTACTTTCTGGGATCGTACAGACAGGTCCTGTAAAACCTGGAAAGTCCTGTAACTTGATAAGTTCATTGTCAGGGGCTTGAAAAGTCCTTGAGTTTGCCCCCTTTCATGACATTTCCTAGAAAAGTCATGGAAAATTGGTCCTGTAGAGAAAGACTCAATCTTCAACATGTGATAAAATGCCTAAAGGTAGAGATAAGTTCATATTTTTATGGGTACTGGTGGTGGCTGGAAAGTCGAATTTACATAAAAAAAAAAGTCCTGGCAAATTTTCCGTCAGTATGTAATGTGCGCAAACCCTGTACTGTGTGTGATGGTATACCTACTGTATTCCTCAATCTTCCTTTAGCACATTCCAGTGAAGGTGTCATTAAAAAACTTATCAGCACTCTGATTCGCTCTTTACATGCAGATCCGTTTCCATGGTGACAGTCTTACCAAAACTTGTTTCCTCTCAGAAATTATCCGTTGGGTCAATAAACTCAATATGAGAATGTTTGATTTGCTAGAAATTTCAATTTCATGGACCTGTGCATGTCTAGGGCACTCATTGTCCTTCACACTGCATCAACATAGGGAACAATAGTGAAATCTTCTTTTTCTTTCTTTCTTCCTTTTTTTTTCTCCCGCAAAAACACTCATGTGTCACATCAATGACGGAACACCTGCAGTACTGCTTCAAAATTAATGACAAGGCACATGCTGCCTCAAAATTGTGCCATGAAGAGCTTAGTGGAAACAATGAGTTTTACTGTCCTCCCCACCTGAAGAAAATGAAAACAAAATCCCATCCCTCCTCTCAATGTGAAGTACTGAATTTGTGAGATGATCCCAAAGTGACGTCCTAACCACTGAGGTTGTGCTCAGGCATAGTAGTCCCAAGGAACAAAGGAGTGGAGAAGAATTTGATGCCTCTGCTGTGGAAGCCTGCTTAAGAGGTCATTTTAAAATGTGGCTTCTTCACTTTTGATCACTGGTCACCACCAGGTTCTACAGTATATGTAAAGGTGGAGCCACTTGATGAAGGCTCATTGTGTTAAAGGTGAATAAACACAAAATGCACTCAATCGTCTGTGACACATTGTAACAGCTGTCACTGATACATTGTGACACATTGTGACACTACTAGCTCTCCAATGTGAAATGACCTACAGTATCGTTGAAGAAAGGAGGATTTAATTCTGGATATTAGGGCCTGATATGTAACTGCTTGGAATCTGTCCATTGTAACTGAGGAGGTATTAGGGAATGACACTGTGCATTTTTTACTGTGGCACATTGTTTATCAGTTTACGCTTTAAAGAGTGAGGGCGTGTGTGCAAACGCCTTTGTCAACTGCAAGCTGAGTCACTCTACAGCAGTACATCGTGTGGCAAATTTTACCGTCAGTTCTCAGAAATGTAGCGACACAACAGCTGCAGCGGCACATGTTGCGGAGATGATGCCAATTTGTCGACATTAGTTGAAAATTCTATAGTTTTCAATGCCGGCCAAAAATCTGATTTTTTTAGGACTTCAGAAAATACCTGTGTGATGGGTAGATGTGTAGAAATAAAGTAAGGTTTGAAATTATGAAGAAAGATGAAAATTTTGTACTTCTTGTATTATCAAATTGTTCTCTGTATGTCATTTTGTTTGTGTGAGCAGTGGATGGTTTGTGTTTTAGAGCCATTGCTCCTACTCTGTGGGTGGCAAAAACTTGGGAAATTTTCTCACTTCAACTCTAACCATGGTAGGGCTAAGATGGGATGTGATCGTCGCCTTGTATTAGACAGTTTGTATTTAAGATTTTTCAGACTTGTTTTGTAAATGCTGGTGGCATCTCTGTACTGTACTGTAGATCACCTCACACTTTCACCAATGTCAAAGATTCTTCCCACGAGTAGTTTCACTGAAAACGTTTAAATTTTGAATCTTTAGATTCACTTGTGAAGGTGTGAACAGGCTTTCAAAGTCTACGCAAGAAGTTTTTATCATTGATGCATATGAATGTCGCAGCTGTATAGTTTAGAAACTTAAAAAATTGTATTAATTTTGATGACCTGCAAATGCCTCAGCAAAACACCTCCTTGACTCTACCATACAGTACCACATAATGTAAGGAACATGCTCTATAGTGTAAGATGCAATGGTTCGTAAATAATGTAATAGTACTGTAATGCTGAGGAACAGAATCATACAAATACTTCTCCCAGTAGGCTACATTCTCATTAGGATAGGTAACATATATGTTACAGTATGTCTCTTCCTTTATCTGGGTCTGCAATAAGTCAAGGATATTTTTAAAATATGCAATGTGAATTAATGAATGTATTTGAATGGAATCTCTAAAATCTCCCATGATTTGTTTTGTATCTCATCATTACCCTTTAACAGAATGTGATAGTAGGTTGCATCCATAAACCTTTGACATGTACTATAATTAGTTTTATTTACTCTCACAGTTACCACTGAGGCTGTCACATTGACTGCAGAACTTCTGAGAGTGTTTGTCCAAGGTATGTATGGTAAATGCTGCATGATCTGCTGGTTTTTCAGTACCCTCAGTGAGTGGAATGTATGTTTTTGCTATGGTGTACCATAGAGTTATTAGTCAGTAACATAATGACATTGTATGTCAGAACATTAATATCAAAAAACATTTACTGCTTGTCATTTTCATACAAACTTCATAAAACTTAGGTTTGACACAAGCCACTACTTCTGAAGGGACACAGCAGAGACACAAAAATAAACACGGGTTGATATTTGGGAACGTGCTCTGCTGCTTTTCAAATACATATTGACTTTACTGTAAGTTGCACATTTTTTGTACTTTTCTTTGTCTTGTAACAGACTTGCGTGTCATGGGTTAACTGGTGAACATGTTTTAGTGTACTGTATGCCAATTAAATGTAATAAATGCAAATATAATGTGACAACCTTCACACAGTATGAAACTTGTTTGTAGTAAAGTAGTTTAGAAATCTAAATCAATGCTGAAAGTGATGTTTCAGGACAATGCATTTATCATAACTTCATGGACTTTGCTCACATTTTTAGTATTGCTGAATTAATCCAGAAGTAGAAAAAGGCAAGAGAAAGTTTATGACTTATTTCAAAAGCAATATTTGTTGAGCCTCCCTGTTAAGGGAACACAGGTTGCTTTGAAAGGTTCCAATTACAAGGTTTTAAAGCACAAAGTGTTATCCTACCAGACTCGTTCAAGACTGCAGTACATCTTGAAATGTTTACTGTGTTGTATTTATAGTAATTAAATGCCCATGAGGTAGGTGTTAAAGTGATTACGTGCACAGGCAAAAGGTAAAAACATTGCAATTTCATCTCAAAAAGTTTGGTAAGGCTTCTAATTAAGCCATTCAGACAATCTGGGGAAATGAATGGGTTTCAATTGGTTAATTTTGCCATATGATTTCAAATTCTTCGAAGATAAAATGTGTAGAATACAATAATGTAGTGGTAGACAGTTTCCATTAAAATCAACAGTGTGCTATTTTGAGCCAGCCAATGGGAAGTATACAGGTATGAGTATTAAACATTCAGTTACAACTCAGGATCACTGACCCTGCGGGCAAGGTTGTGTTCAGTTCGTAAGGTTATTTGTAAATTGTTTCCTTTCACCAAATGCTACAATTCCCGATACCTACCAAGGAGCAACGACTTGAGTAGTATGTTTTCGATGCACTAGTGAGACCTGTACTCTTGCATATTCATTATGTAGGCGATTATAGTAAGAACCGTTAATTTTCAAATCTGATTTCTGATTTTTCTGTTTATGCCAACCCTGTTGCTTTTCGAAGTAGTTACTGTCATTTTCCTTCAATGAAAGACATAGTCTGATCATGTGCAACCTTACGTGTACATNNGATCAAACATAATCTTGTCTTTTTGGTTTTTCAATACACACGCAATCACTTTAATTCTGTAGATCACACAAACAGCATGCATGTATGTAATACGATGAAATATAGCGGGCCCTCACTGAATGTGATTCCAACCATTCTTTAGTGGGTAATTAACAGTTAAAAGTGATTCTTTAGACAACATTGTCAGATGGAATTACATTTTGTTTTGAATTTGATTTGTGTATGCTGGAGGTTTCCAGTTTGTGACATTTTAAGCACAACAATTAGATCACCCCTCCTGCGTGATGTTAGGCTGCTCTAATTTTAAAGTTTGATGTTTGCATCTCAGGATCATGGAAAATAGTCCACAGTAATTCCTTGATATTGATTGTAAAATCCGCTTTTGTTTCTTCCTTCACTCCCTCAGAGGCTGCTTTGAGGAGTGCAGAACAAGCCAAAGATGAGTCCTCTGTTGTGGTTGAGCAGAAACATTTAGAGAAGATACTTCCACAGTTGGTAAATTTTCTGTTTCATGAATACAGTATTTATAGGCCACAGTGACACTTTGCTTTATCCCTGTGCAACTTACTGTACCTGATTATCATTGTACTTGGTTACTGAATGCTCATCAGAGACAAAATGGAATCTGATAAAATCTGTCGCAAGCTATAAAGAAACTTGGGATTTCTTGACAAATGGGAGAGCATAAGCCATGTCCTTTCGTGTTTTTGCATGGAAGAAACAATTTTCAAGTTGTGCTTTGTATTTTAGTTTGAAGTTGGTGTAAGACATACAGTGGTAGTTTCCATTGACAGTGATTTTTTCCCCTGTCTCGCTGCAGTAGTGGACATGTCACATGATGTCTTCGGTCATTCACTGCCTTTGCCCACATACTGCACTGTGAGACTTACTAGCAAAATAATTGTGACAGAAGTTCGATAAATGAAGTAGAGCATAAGAAGTTGGTTACTTAGTTCAGGTCATCTCATGGTGTTTGGTTTTCTGATGTACTATGGTGTATGAAATGCTATTTTAGAGTGCATAGATTGGTTAAATGTTAATTCTCTCTTTTCATAGTTACTGGATTTCTAAAGACCAGCCAAGATGACAAAAGGTTGATACCATAGATGATGCAGAAAGCATCTCTGTTCAGTCCATATTCCAGTCGAACGACCGTGCAGTCTAAAGTGTTTGCCTCTGGAGTTGTTCACACCGAATAACTGAAGAACAGAGGAATTGTCATCATCGGATGCCAAGTGCCGTCTCTCTTTCGATGGTTGGAAGTCATGAATCACCAGCCTCTCCGGTCCTCTGTGGCTTCCACGCACTGGTGATATTGGATACCATTCCATGCGGTGATGTTTGCCCATTGCCTGCACAATCACCGTCACCCTCTCTCTACAGAAGAATACAGTACCGTGAATTTATTTTGTGAGGAAGTATGGTACAGTCTCCATCAGTGATGATGTAACAAGGTAATAAATGGATACTGTAGCATTTAAGCAGCTCTGCCAATGTCTAAGTATATGGTAATAAAATCATGTTGCTCAGACCTCAATACTCCATACAATCATCAGGTATATAACACTTTCCTCCTACATATTCCAAAGACACTGGTGAAAATAAAAATTACTAACGATATCTGTCCCCATTGCTGGACATGGACTTTTGTGGTTGCCAGTTTAATTGTGTGAATGCTTTTAATTAGCTCATACCAGCATGCTGCTGTGAGGGTTTTAGATCGTGCGGCGTCACTCTATCCCTCTATCTGTCCACAATTGTTCAAAATGCTTCTCCTCCTACATGATTTCATGAATTCATTTGAACCTCACACATNNTATGAAATTCTGCAAAATGCTTTTTCACCTCCTACAGATTTCTTTGTACAAAGTTGATGGTTTGTTAAAGTATGATACTCCATTCGTGGTGCCTTCAGGGTGTTCAGGAATTTTGGGTCCAAGGTCCCATGTGGACCCTTTGGCCCATTTTATGAAATTTTGCAAATTACCTCTCCCGCAGTTTCTCTTGTACAATGTTGAAGGTTTGTCATGAAACGATACTTTGTCACTGGTACCCACATGGTATTCAGTGATTTATGGTGTTCCAGGATTTCACATATTCCGTACAGACACTTTGGTTGAAGCTATGCTCGAGCTTCTGCACAATTGGTGCTTAAATAGATCTACCCATTAGTGTGATGGTGATGAGTGATGACTGGTCTAGATTATTTTCAGCTCTTCATGCATTGCTTGTTAATATTCTCAGAGGATTACTTTGTAACCAGTATGATTGTAAACAAAATATGCTCGCGAAAAGTTAGATCTTTCATTGAATCGCAAAGCTGGAAGTAATTCAACTTGTTTGGTTTATCAGCAGCCAGCCTTTATTAGATGGTATGTGCTAAAGAAATTTACAGACTTTACACCTACGCACAGTTCTGAGTTACATTCTTCTGCATGAGCACACTCCGCAAAACATACATGGGAATAAAAGTGAATATCACATTTGCTTCAGCAGCTTGCATGTTACAATCGTGATACATTGAGCAGTAAGCAACCATCCATGTAATTAAGTCACAATTACTGCTCGTCTGGTATTGGCGAAGTCAGTGTTTTTCACCGATTTTACATTGTGACATCTCGTCGTTTACATCACAGAGAGGGTTTGTATGCAGAGTAAAGGCAAAGAAAATGGAATTAGCTTACATCATGTTCAACGGAGAGAATTGCTTGTCAATCATTATGTAGTTACTTTTTTTAATAGCTTTTGCCGGACAACATTGCAGGAGGCCATTACCATGTGTTGGCATTGTGAGAAAGATTAAAACATTCTCATTAAACATTCCAGGACACATTGTTGTAAAATTTACATTTTGATACCTGCATCATGCAGGATCACAATTGATGAAGGTAGTCTATCATTGATAGTCTCGTCTGCCATTTATAATTTGCTTTTATTTTCTATCAAAAAGAGTGCACTTGAAGTTATCTACTGGTTCAGCCATGTTCATATATGCAAATTAGAATGGGCACTGCACTATAATTGGTGGCTGTGGTACTGCTATGCATTTGGTATGCAAACATACATATGGTTGGAATTCTACTGGTCAGTTTTAAGAGAAACTTTTAAGAGGAAAGTTGATGGCAAGATCAGTTGATTTAATCAGATGGTTAAAATGAATAAAGTTACAAAGAACACAACCAGCTCATGAAGTTTGATTTCTGATTTTTTTAAACTACATTCATCTTGCAGTGCCACATTATAAACCAAACAGTCTGACTTCCAAACATGCAGACTGAACCCAAACCAAACAGACTATACTGCAACCAAGCAGACTGGACACCAACAAAGCAGACTGAACTCTACCCAACAGACTTAACTTTAACCAGGCGAACCGAACTCAAATCAAACAGACAGAACTCCAACCAAACAGACAGAACTCCAACCAAACAGACAGAACTCCAACCAAACAGACATTTATTTGATTTACAAACAGTCAGAACTTAAACCAAACAGGCTGAACCCAAAGCATACAGACTGAACTCCAACCAAACAGACTGAAGTTGGAATCCAACCAAACAACCTAAACTCAAACCAACCAGGCAAATGTGTTAATTTATTGAGGACTTTTCTTTGTAATTTGCATGTGAATTATTTTATGTAATGAATGTTCACACCAAGTCAAGGACAACTATACAATGTTGCCTGCACAATACATTGTGTACAACTTTCGCCCACTTAACCATTTCAAGAACGAGATTATGTTCATTCCAATATTACATGGAAGCATAATGCACTAAATGATCGATTTTCTCTTTTCGAACCAAAGTTTTCGAAGGGTGAGAAAGACTGACTGTGTGTGTCAGTCTAGGTGTGTTTGTGAATCTGTGAGAAATCCTAGAGGAACAACCCTTCATCTGATTTTTGTTAAACTTGCACTTTCTTAAACATTAAATTCCTTTAAAGGGCCAGTCCAACTTAGCAATAGTGCAGTGAAAGTTGAAACCTCAAAAAATGTTAATAGTCTATGGAATCCAGATTGTAAGCATTCAGGAAAAATATATTACTGATCGAAGTATTGATTTTTTGCGTAATTGAAAATTTGCATAATAGCAAAGAATTCACGTGGAACGCCATGCAGACCAACGGTTGAGGAGACACATACTGTTGTAATTCATTGATAGGGCGTCATATCATGCGTGTGTCCAAGTTTCCCGGAATGATAGTGTGGGAATACTGACCTGAGGGCATAGCCTTTTCCGCGTACCAGCTCGTGCAGGATTATCTAAGAGGGACGCCACCATCTGTTTGCGCTGGGCGTGTAAAAAATTATTAGCTTTACAAATCCAGATGGCCGAAAGGAAAAATCACTTTCAGGTTGTTCAAAACGGCATGTGGCCAACCTTGAAATAGTGATCTCATGTCTGCAATTTCTAATCTATGTATGGAAAATAATTGTGGATTGGTGCATCTAGAAGACTTCTATCTATTAACTCGCCTTCACTGTTTCGGCGGCTGCCTTTAATCTTTGATAAAATTTTTTAAAGTTGGTGTGATCAGAATCGTACTATCGCTTGTACGTTCAGTATCCAACTATTGGTTGGCGCGGAGGGTGCCGTTAAATATTTGGCCGAAAGAACCTCACAGATCATGGTAATTTGCATTTCCGATAACATGTTCAAGTTTATGTGACGCTTCACAACACCCTCTATCAGTAAATATAGCTTAAATACATTTTCCAGTAATATTCTTTTCAAGAAATGATGGAGACAAACTCCCTACCTGATCCCCATGCCCCCATCCGTGGCCACCCCGGATTACCAACCAGGGCATTTTACCAAAGTAGTCTACCTTTATACTTTTAAACAACTTTGACCTGAACAACCAGTTTCGGCGGAAATTATCGGTGGTTCATATTTCTAATTAAGATGTTCTAACAACTCCGTAAATATCTCAGCTGCATTCAAAATCAGCTCCGCAGAATATTAAATCCAATTTAGTTGCTTTTTAAGAGAACGGTGAAGATCGGTAAACAGTAGCACGCCATCAACAGAGATGCATATCTCTGAATGCACAATACATTGACACGGATGGTTTACCAACAACAAACAATGCGGTGAATCGTTTACAGTGCCACAAGTTTAGTTTGTAATAAATTATTTCTCGATTATGACAACTGTTCTCCATTAAAGCCATCTTTTCGGACGAACAGTGGAATAAAAAATTTGTCTCCTAAAATATGTAATCGTTCAGAAGTTTATCAGCTAGCATGTAATGGGCCCATTGAAGATGCGTGGTAGTAGATTATACATTCGATCGTAGTGTTTGAAGAGACAAACGTTAAACAGAATATTCTAAAAATATTATTATTAGTATTGCAAAAATATTTGTAAAATACTGTATATACAGTCACACGTACTATATACTGTACGCAGTTGCCTAGACCTGCACACCCATGTTCATAGATGTGACATCTGCAGTAATATCTTGTCCTGGGAAAAGCTATCTTCCGTAAACTCTAACCATCCCTCACATAGCTGATAATGTTTTAGGTAACAAGTTGCCACAAATATCCCCCTAGTTGGCCGCAATCCTGTCATTTTCACCGAAATGCCGGAAGCACAATATTACCCTTGTGCACACGTTACGATGGTACAGAAATGTCAAATATGCAAATGAAATACATGCTTCGTTGCTAAACATGAATCCAGTACCCCCCAATTTTGGCAATTTTAATTATGGACCAACTGACTTTAGGGCCTTTTGCCCTGGAGGTTGCTTTCGTCAAACTTTTAGAAGGGAACTCTATGGACGATTCTCTTTTCTCACCGTGATGTAAGTGGAACTTTGATAAAACACGACCATAATTAAAAATCTGGCTCCTGAAATTTGCACATTGAAAGGTTTTGCGACTTGATTGAATTTGCTTCTGTTGTCATATAAGTAGACATTCATTTAATAAAATAAATTCAAAATAATAAAACAATACGAAGACAAACAGCATATCACCCGCCCGTGATTTTCAACCCAACGGTGGGATAAGATATATGGTTGGCCGGCTACTGTGAAACAATATGCTTTAGCACTTAAAGCATCAGTCGTGCATGACATGTAGCCCTAATTAAATCATGTTGGGGCTAAAAGTCTTCAATTTGTTCTTGTCTGTCAACCTCGGAATTATCCAGGTGTACGCATATCTGTATATGTGCCGACAAACCCGCATATGTAGACACGTGTAGGAGAGACAAGCAAAC
This sequence comes from Stichopus horrens, assembly GCA_009801055.1. Taxonomy (NCBI): domain Eukaryota; kingdom Metazoa; phylum Echinodermata; class Holothuroidea; order Aspidochirotida; family Stichopodidae; genus Stichopus; species Stichopus horrens. Next base: position 843 of record VJOZ01006311.1, on the reverse strand, counting down.
GAGGAGAGAATTCGACAAACTGACTCTTCTTCGCAAAATAAGTTGGCAGAGTTCTCGAAAACTGACATCTTGTCGAGATCGAACATCTGGTCAAAATTCGAAAAGTTATCTTTTTACAGGAATAATACTTCTTTCCAAAAAAGTAAATTTCGGTAAATGTTGCCTAGATCAAACAATATTCATCAAAATGGTAGTATTTCTAAAACTGCCGTTAAAGAGTTAAGGAGTCCTGTTCAAAATGACAAAATTCTGAAAATTGTCATTTGGTAAGTTACAGCATTTCGTCACCCCCAGAGGCGTACCTCAAAGGGTTTATGGGGTGTCTCACCCCCCCCCTCCCGTCCCTCTCTAGCACAAATATGACTCTGTCAGGTACAAAATATCGATATGGCAGTTCAAAACTGTCAGATGACTAAATAAAAAAAAATACATAAATTATTTTGATCAAGAACAACTTTAAAACTGAAATAACACAATAGGAAACCTGATAAACACAATTTGTATATCCAAAATGTTGGCCCCTCCGTCCAAATCTTAGTTCTTTCAAAAGGTGGGGCACTTCGTAGTCCTGCTACAGTTATTACCTGCAATGCACTAGTAGGCTATCTTGAGAAGTGCAACGCATCTCTCGTATTATAACCCTCTTTTCGAGTGAGTCGCTGGTTTTTGCTTCTTTTCTTTTTTTCTCGGGAGGGGGACATATGATAAACTTTACACTAGGTTAACCTAATGTTTAACAATCACGTTTTGGTTCATAAGTATGAAATCTCTGCTGACCAAGATTTCGCATATTCGGACTCTCATATCGTTTGGTCTATTACGGAGCACATCATAATGGATTGT
>VJOZ01006302.1:11920-38819 GCA_009801055.1 Stichopus horrens | reverse complement strand
TAGATAGATAGAGAGATTAGATAGATAGAGAGATTAGATAGATAGAGAGATTAGATAGATAGAGAGATTAGATAGATAATTTATTCAGCCAATTGCATAAAAATCACGTACAGAATGGAAATTGTATGAACACATGATCTCTAAAGGAATACAAATATGAAACGATATGGCCGAGGACATAAAAGAATAGGCGAGTCTTAAATTCTAAAAACTATTAGTCACACAGCTGGAACCGGTACGTAATCTATTGCCAGAAGGATACAACCATGCACGTTTCAGTACTCTTCCCTGGTACAGTGGATGGAGAGAAGGAAGGCTTGTACCAATTATGCGTTCCTCATTTCTAACAACAGCAGGCACGGATGCAGCTTTTTCAGTGGGGGGGGGTCGATTTTACCACAAGTGGAACATTTTACCCAACAATTTAGACCTAGAAATTTAAACTCATTATATATGTTGCTAACATAGGCCTACTATCATTGGCTGAGCAGAACTCCAGATCTTGAAGGGGGGAGGGGTCCGTCCGACCGTCTGAACCCTCCTGGATACGGGACTTTCATGAACAGATTCAAGTTTACGCAAATCCCTCTGAGTAACCAGACCAAATCAGACTAAAATGTTTGTAGTTTAAATACTTTCTAGAGTTGCAAGGTAAAAATTAAGTAAAATACGTTTGCTAACGCCATAGGATTTAAGAGATTTAGGAGCGAAAAGAATAGTCTCTGACGATCCTTTTTCAGTATCTCATCCGAATTTACGTTCCAAGATAAATTGTCCATAATGAATGTGACTAATACCTGTTCCACAACTGGAACCATTAATGATGAGAGGACCTTTTATCATTTAGGATGACGGTCAAAAATAGGGAAGATGAGTTGATTTTGCCCCCTCACACAAAGAATCTCTCAACACCCGTGTCTTACATCGATGTGCACTTCTAAAATTAATAAACTTATCCAAAAGGATAGCGCTCAGTGTATCACTGTCTAAGATAATTATCTTAGAGCTGAGCCGGGTAGTCCGCCCTCTAAAAGTGAAGACTGTGTGGCGACATGACACACTTATTACGGATTTCCACGGCGTGAAAAGGAGACCGTGACCTTGTACGTACGAAGTGTTACTGTAAGTGTAAGTTGTAACGTTAGTAAGTCCTGGTTGCATACGACGAGCTCCCGGCCCACGGTCGGTGTATTAGTAACAAGTAAACCATATTTCGTTATTACACATTCAATGGAGATTTATGGGAAGATAGCCTAAATCAGTTTGGAAGTACGGTTAGTAGATGCGGTCGTTCATAATTTCTTGTTCTTCAAGTGTGACGGAGCTGAATTCGTTTCGATAGCCAAGGCTGATGGATGGTACTGGGTAGGCCTAACAAACATACGTTTATGTTATGAAGAGTATTACTAGATAGGTTAGGTCCTACGTGAAGTTGGTAAACACTTCACTGAGTGAAACAGTTACCTAGTTTAGGCTACGTTAGGCCAAGGAGACAGGGTGGCCTAACACATAACATAAGGTAACCCGAGCTTGGCATAACGTAGAACTTTAGCAAGTAGGATGGATAAGGAGAATCGCTAGGTCAGTGGGCAGGCCCAAGTAGTGTACTACAGTGTAGGCCTACCTTTCAAGTTCTACCCTACACCACAGTGTGAACTATGATCTGTTATTTACTAGTAGTACTGGTAGTACAAGGCTAGGCCTGGGCTAGCTTCCTCAAGTCCCTACCCTGTAAACATGTTGCTGTCGGATTGACGTCGGTCCATTCGTCAGATTATGGGCGGATAGTTTTCAAGGGTAGGCTAATTTCGATATATATTTGAACGTTGTCGTTTCGAGGAGATTCCTTTTTGTGATTGAAAATCAACATCAGATGGAAGTACAAAAATATTGCAGTCTTTTTGCAGACATCAAATGGACAGTATTAGACCAAGAAAGGTCAGATTTTGGTCCAAATGACGTATGATGGGCTTCTTTGGTGGCGTCAGTCCAATGTCGAATGACTTTGCAATGTGGACTTTGGACGGACTTAGACACCTTTCATTTAGTTTAAACCAACGTTGGGCCAACAGCAAAATGTTTATAGGGCAACCTTTGCACATAGGACATAGACTGTAGGCTACCACATGCTTGTGTCTCAACTGAACTTGCCGAGAGTGGCTTCTCAAAAAGGCTCTACAAAGTCTCTAATGCAACAATCATCACAGCAATTACTATTTTACGGCTCAATTTGCAGTCGTGCACTGTAAGTGTACGGTAAACAAATTCAAATGATTCACAGCATTGCATGTGACATAAGAGATGGTAAATGATACCTGATGATTTCAAATGTATTTCCAGGTTGCTGAACATCGACAGGTACTGGGAAGTGGAATTTGCTAAGATTAATCGATTATCTGAAATTGCCACTAGTGGAACAGTACATCACATCTGCCCGAATCTGAGGTCTGTTCCTCTTACTGGTTAATCCCTTGTCGCAACCCCCACTACCTGATAACATTGTCCTTAGTTGTCAGAGCCAACACAGAGGGTATCCCTAAAGTTCATGTCTGTGAGGGTGACTCATCAATGTTATTCACATAAAGCCTCTACGTTTTTTTGAGTTTCGTCTTTGAGAGGTGTCGCCCTGAGTGGGCAGTACAATCACTGCGAGCTAAGTGTCACAGATACCCTTTTTTTAATTATACAGTCCTATTTAGTGTGAAGGTGACTGTGCCTTCTCTGTCCCAATACTGTAGTATCAAGAGACTTTACAGCCATATTCCACAGTAGTAAGCCCATTTTCAGACAAATGGTAGTCAATTCATGTAGCACCAGAAAGTTTGAAGCAGTTGGGAATAAATAAATTGCCACAGACGAATCATTTTTGGGAAATTGGAAAAGTAAGTATGTAGTAGACATCAAGCTACTGTAGGGACATTTCGAACATAACGTCTAGCAAACCCCAAACCTTTGAAGTATTCACGATGATTAGAGGTGAGTTTTGCATTTGTATTTCATCTTACTACAAAGTTGACCTGACTACACAAAGCTGACCTGTGGTAGCAGTTATTTTGGCATGAGTTATTGTTAACCCAAAAAAAAGCCCCATTTTGGTTGAGTTCAAAGGTAAATTTGGAATCAGCAATGGTAAAATTAGGAAAACTTTGTACTTTAGGCTCAAACGTCTTTCGAAAGCTACAGTAGACTAACCTCATTTTGTGCTGCATGTAACACGCTTGAGCATGTATACCCCATTGAGTGCTGTGGGGAAACATATTCTTCTTGGTGCCAGTCAAAAGTCAGTCACTTAGGGTTCATGTATCTTTATAAATGTGGATACCCGAAATTTCCCAAGTACTATACAGTATTTTTTGTATATGTACATACCACTTTGAGTGCCAATAGCCATACAGCAGATGCTGTTTGAATGTAGGACTAACTTCACATTTAAAGGTTGTGTGACATGTATGCTTCTAGAAAAGAGCACCCTTTCTGTAGAAGATTTGCAAAGGAAAGCCCAGAGTGAGTATCTGTCGGCACTTCGGTTATATCTTTCACTGTTTTTAAGATATGACTTTTCAAAGTTTAAGGAAAATGCAAAACAGATGATATGGAGTGTTGCACATTGTCAACTGGTGTTTCTTTTGTTGAGCCTACAGTATATAGTTTGCCACTTAATTACTGAGTTTCACATGGGTATTAAATTGAAGTCAACATTTTTGAAGAAGAAAATACATGCCTCCAAAATAAAACCCTCTGAGCATATAAAATTCTCAAATGTCCTTAGAATAAGGGTTATTTAAACAAAGGATTAACATGTTTATTCGTGGCACTGCTGTGAGACACTAATTTTTCTGTAAATTGGTCAATCTTAGACAGATTTGGATGGAATTCGTGACAATTTTTAGTATTTTCAATTTTTAATGCACCCAATACTCCAAAATGTCTTTTATGTCACACGACCTTTAAACTAAAGGAGGATAGGTTCAGTAATTGTTGTGTTTATGCACGTTCTTCGTCAAATTGGGTCAGGTCATATCTCCTTTACACATTTGTGTTAAAAATGCGCTACCAATTATGGCACAATCTGTCATGTAAAAGTACCTCAGTAGAGAGAAGAAACCGTCAATTTGGTTTTTATCTTGACGTCCCTTAGATAATATTTGGATCATATTTATGAGTATCTGTTTTATGTATGTGAGTATTTGAATTTAGGAATGTTGTTTGGTCAAACGCCACCAGTGGTTATCCTTAATACGCTGCAGGTAAACACTAATGATCTTCAATTAACAACATTCAGATCTACACAGCTAGACAAAGGCACACAACATGCACTCATGAATATTATCTTGGGGACATCAAGATAAGAAAAATTAAAAAGTAATATTTTTTTTCTTTTGCTGTCTACTATGACACTTCCTACCCAAATTTCCCATGTGTAGATCATTTTTTACCTTGGTAAATTCTGTCAGAAAGTGCCGCTGTAGAGAAGACAAAAAAAAACGTTAATCTCTTAACTTTTCTTATCGTGATGTGGATTTGGAGAAAAGCTAAGAGATAAAACATAAGTGCAATGTTTGTTATACAGTACCTGTGCCTAGTTTTTGTCAGTGAAAAGTTTGTCACAAATTGGTTCCTTCGGCTGTGCATACTGACATGATTTTCATAGACACCAAAATGTATTCTTGGCGTCTGGCTTCCTCCAGTGTACTGTAATATTGCTCTGTCACATGAGTCACAGGTATATCATATTACAGTTGTAACATACCTGTATGCTGTGTACGCTCACATGCTGTGCTACAGCATGTCGAGTAGGAGATCATACCAGAAGATACTGTACAGACATGTCTCGACTCATGGCATAAAGTCATTGACCCTCTCTGTGCTCTGTTAGATTCACCCTCAATGCTCATAGACAAGATTTTTATCTGCCCGATGCGCATAGTACTGTATCATCTGTGACCTTTAACTTTAACGAGTTAATTGATCTATGGTGGTGGGAACTCCTTATCGCTAATTAGTCATTTCCCATGTTGGTACACATAGCCTCCCACATGCTGAAGTTTTGTCTAGCCAGTTTGAGATTTTACTACTATACCCTACATTTCTTGTTGTTTTTTGTTGTTTGGTGATTGCTTCATCTGTGACGAGAGCAAGCAACGTGATTGATCATTCCAAGTTGAAACCTTCGTATCTGATGTGTATATTGTCGGTAACCATGGTGACAAAGATATTGTCACATGAATCAAGATAATACCTGATGAGTTGCTACTGTACCACCTGAAAGCAAAGGTTCAGGCTTATTGAACCAAGAAATACTTTAAAAGATACACCATAGCTGCCAGGGAGTAAGGAGAGGTTTTAAAAGAAGCAGGAGTTCAAGCAACAAATATTTACTAGTACTGTAGGGTAATGTCTGATTAGATAGTCAGTGCAGCTCTGTCTGGAACCTTATACTTGTACAGCATCTGATGTTTGTACAGCATCTGATGTCTGTACAGTATCTTCCTGTGAGATTCTAAGCAAATGTACAAGCCAACTACAAGATGGCTAACTGATCTAAATCAAGTGCACACTGCCACTGTACAGTATCTTTGTACAAGGAGAACATTCTTTGTTGAGAGGTGACAGACATTCAGAGAAGTTTAGACAAAGTTTGGGTCACTGATTATTTTTAGACAGCCTCATGTCTTTACTGCAAAGTAAAGAGGGACACTGGTAAATGTTATGTTGCTACAGTAGTATACAGTGAAACACGATCTTTATACAGTAACACACTGACTGAGAGGTAGTGTGGTATAATTTTGTGCTGCACTCCAGTGATCCTACAGTACAGTACTTTGGGTCACCACCTGTTGGGCCTCTCTAAATTCCAATCAACGATTTTGAAGGGCTGCTTTTCTGCTGGCCAGCCTTTTAACCGGTTTCATTTAGGTAGATTACAAAAGTACATTTCGGTAGACAAGATGGGTGAATGTCATGTTTGCAAATATCCAATTTCCAAAGCAGTTGCAGTTTCACACTGTAAAGCCCACCTGTTGTGGCCTCCCCATTTATTTGCTCCATTGACATGTACATTAAATATGTAACACCTAGATTTTTGTTCTTGAAAGCCTTGTAGTAGTAGTCTTCGCCATGTCTCCCCAAAATTGAACTTTTACACTCCTGGTGGTGGGCACACACAGGGTAAACTTGTGAATGGAAAAAAAAAACAGAAATGTCTTGTACTGTAAATTAATGATCAGGGTACACTGTATGCCACCTCCTAGTGTGTGTTTACAGGCACATGTTCCAGTCCATGGTTCATATGTAGTACCAGGACTACCTCAGCTCATGCATGTACCGTAGTCAACATGACATTCTAATGAGAACCACCATACCCTTAACCGGATGTCACCACCTTGAGGGTGTGTGACTCCTACACCTGCTGTGTTGACCTCAAATGCATCTCATAAGTTTTATTGCACCATGGCTGTGGTAGCCAAGTTTCAGTGTTGGTGACCAGCAGTGGAGTAGCTGACCCATTGTAATGAAATCAGTCTTCTTATTACAGTACTTCAGTTACCTCTTGCTTGCACTTATGTATTGTTTAGTCTAGCCATAACATGCCCTAATTCAATTCCAGCACTATGCCCCTATATTGTAGATCAGCCATGTATAGTCATTACTTCTGAGAGACTCACATACTGAATATAGGGTACATGCCTTCTCAAATTTCTCCCACAGAGTGGAATTCCCCCCCCCAAAAAAAAAAAAATTGTGACTATTCTTGGTCCTTTTGTATAGCGTTACTTAGGTCCCAAAAATTCTAAAATGTGCTAAACAGCTTGTAAATTAACACAGAACTCATATTTGTTTTAGGAGAAAGTTCAGGTTTTAATTGAAAGTAAATTTTGAGATGTGGAGAAGTTTAACATGGCATTCATGTTTTCCTGAATTGGGCATTTAGTTCCTAACTGTAATAAGTATTGGGCATTCCTTGTTGTATCGAGGAGCACTCCACAAATGTTTGTCACCCACAGCCATGAACTGCAGTAGTATTCCTTGCATCCAAAGTGCCCAAAATCTCTCTACAGGACAACCAAATCCAGTTACAAGGATGTCCTTCAGAAAACCAAATTCTGTTAGTGCTTGAATCAAATTAAGATTTTCCTGTACCAATATTGGGAAACAATGTCAAAACATGTTGCAGTGAATTGGGCTGACAGCACAATGCAAGTGCGTTCCTGATACAGCAACCATAAAATAATACATGACATAATTTTTTTGGAAGGACAACCAAAGTTTAGAAAGGACAGTTTATTTTATATGTTAGTTGTCCCTTCAACTGAACTACCAGTCCACCTGATGAAATTCGCTAAAATGTCAGTACTAAGTAAATGTTTCCATCTCGGTTTTTGATTCATCACTGAAGGCAGGCAAGGAAACTATGGTGATTGGGTGTGTGCATGTGTGTGCATATTTTGGTGCTAGGTAGACTTTGGTCTCATTCTCTTTCAATTTGTGGAACATTTTCTACGTCAAACAACCACTGAACATAGCTCTTATCACTTTTTCTTAGTCTTCAGAGAATATCCCTGTTGCCAGAAACTCCCTGTCAAGATTTACAAAGTACTTTGTTGTTTTTAGTCCACTCCCTAGGGAGGCTTTGTTGACTTGCACTATGTCAGTTCTGTAACCACAATTTGGTGTCATGAAATTTCCATCAACTTGCCAATTACCTCCTTCATGACCACAATTGTCATCAATGCTGAGTGAATGACATTACTGGTTCATATTACAGTAGCACTTGGTAACATCAAACCCATAAGTGATACAGAATGTGGTTATCATTCTTGCATTTTGTTTTTCATTTCGATATGGTCCCTTCCCTTCTCCACAGGGTTGCTCTTGTTTGTAAGTGATTGTGTGTGTATGAAAAATGAGATATCCATCTTCAAGGAATCACAAAGTCATTTGACTGTCTGGTTGTAACATTTTACCAATATAGTGGCTGACCCAGTTCATTCTAGACTGATGCCAAACAAGTTATTGGCTGTGGAACTTCACTCCGGCAGATCTCAAGAGTGCAGTACTTTCCATGCACAAATCTTTGCAAAGAGACAGGTTCAAAGTTCAAGAAGATAGTTTTCCTTTTCTTTCTACCACCCACCGAAAATCTCAGCTACATTTAAAATGTAACATGGTTGCGTATTGATGGAATGTTTAGGATATAGTGACTTGATCAAAATATTTTTTTTTTTTATGGAATTAAATCGTTGAAGTTGTGAAGAAGTGACGATGGTATCTTTTATGTTGTCTAAGAGATTAGCAAACTTTTCAAATGGCTTGATGTACAGCAATAGACTGTATACTGGCCTTGAATAAATGGATGCACGACATACTGTAGAGCATTTGACTGATTTTGCATGTGAAAGTCGATCAGTTCCTCTCACCGAATCTGGTTTGAACACATTGTTTTACATATTTGTGGCCTCGAGTCTATTGTGAGGTGTGCAGCGAAACCCAAAGCAAAACCCAAAGCTCTCAGCGAGTGACCGCTAAGAAGTGAGAAAGCTGAATTGTGTTCAAAAGGCTTTGCTGTGTTGAACTTTCAATAATTATACAGTCTGTACAGTTGATACCAAACTGGGATAACTCAGGATTTGGTTGTGCTTTCCAAAGAGAACCTGTCCCAACAAAACTTTTTTCGTCATTAATTTCCAGTTTTACAAACTTTCTTTGTATGTTGAGCTGTATTGTGGACATATGTACAGTACAGCACCATACATGCCACTTAAAAACGCCGATTTTTTTGCAAGATATATGTCATTGTGTCAGAATATTCTGCAATAACTAAAAATCTGCACTGCTGGCTGCTTTAACTTTGAAAGAGAACATTATCGCCGTATCTGTTTTTTCGTCAGAAATGTTCAGCGTCTCGAACACGATAGGGAATGCCGCTTTAAGTTATTCACCGAAATGATTTGTTCATAATGAGCCTTGCACATACATACAGCTGATTGCAAGAAGCTGTGTACAAAACTGTGCATGGCACTGTACAGGATCATGTAAACACACAGCAGTGCAACACATACTGTACCTGTACTGTATGTCTCTTGTGGCCTTTGTTCTTGCTGGTAACAAAATCTTACATCCATCCAAACTCAAAATACACCTGTGCAGGGTACGGGGAAGGAATCACAAGCCAACATCACATGCACATGCATACATGTACAAAAGTTTATCAGTGCTCAACTTGTGTACAAAACAGGATAACGGATATAACAAAGACCAGGAAATGCTCATTATTTGACCATCACATGGTGATCTGTGAGTGAGTGAATTGCGGATTGTGATGTAGGAATTACAATGCACCATTGTATTTTATGAATGAGAGTAACTCCATGCCACCCAGATTTATGGTACTGCACCAGATACAGTAATACCACTCTGTGAACAGATCACTGAAGTATGGCCACTGTGCAGAAAGCACTGTACCCCTCTGTAATTTTGTTCTTCTTGTCCCTTGTAATTCTGTTCTTCTGTGTTGGTTGCACCATGGCAGTATTACTGCAAATGAAGGTATGTGCTTTGCCCTGCCCTTCCAGTTACAGTCTTGTGCATCTTGTATGCAAGACAGTTGAGCACACTGGGGTAGGGGTAGAGAAAGAGGGGGGAGAGGGCCAATTCTTCCTATTCAAAGGCAATTGTGTGAAAACCTGTCTTTGTTTTGCGGCTAGCTTTATGGAATGTGTTTTGATTATTATTACTTTCTGTGTGTACATGTACAGTTAACTAGCCATTTAACCTTGTCGCTGGATGTACTCGGGTTGCCCCTCGTGCTTCACTTGCTACCCCCCCATATAGTGTGATAGCCTTTCAGCTACCACTCAGACCAGGATTGATTTTACCATTGCTGCAAAGTGTTCTTAAGAAATTTGTAGCTAACAATTAAACCAATTGAACATTTACATTTTGTGGAAATAAGAAGGGGATCTTACCCTTCCCCCCCCCTCTGACAGAGTCCATGGATCCCCATTGTTGATGTACTATACAATTGGTGTCAAAACTTGAAGTGTGGTTGTCATTTACAAATTTATCAGATTGTCCTGGAGGACATAATTACCCAAACAAAATCTGAATTTGCTTCAAAGACAAATAATTTGGTTGTCTGAAGGACAATGGCACTCTACGAAGCAGGGAGTGGGGAGGCATGTGGCTCCATAATTTGGGCAAAAATACATGCAAAGTTGGGCAAATAAGGCAACCAATAGAAAAAGTCTTTTTGGCGGGCCCATGGCTACCCTGGTGAAGCCTTTTAAAGGGTGATATTTGGTGATCTAAGACATACAGATTATCAGACTCTGTGTCAACTCATGATTGCACTTCGAGGAGTCTTCAACAATTCTCAGTAGTCCAAAATCCTGGGGGCAAACTCTGTAATAGAGGTACACTGTATTTCCATATCATACTGTAACTTGAATATTTGACCGCCTCCCCGCCACCCTTTAAAAAAAAAATCATTGCAATGCCCCTGTAGCAAGAATAGAAGCTGAGACTCAAATTTGGACAACTTGCTAAGAAAAATCAAAATTCAGACCCCTGTGTACACTTATGGACAACCTCGTACCAAACTGTGGTTGTCCTGATTAACTTTTAGTCTCCGGCAGCAGGAAACCCCCCCTGTAAAACTCAACCCTTCTCTCTGATGCCATAGAGTGTTGTGTAGTGCATAATATGAACATACAGTTTCTTATCAAACAAAACGGAAAAAAAAAAATTAACCAGTGCGTTTGTGGTTACTGTAGTTGTGCATTCATACATGTATGAAAACTAGCCAGGGCATGTTTTAAAACGTATTTTACCTTGCAAGATTTGCCTTGCAGATACGTAAATCAAGAAATTTTACAAAATTGTATCTCTGTTTGCATTATGTGTCAGCTATATATACAGTTCTGCAGTTTATGTTGTTACTGCGTGCCAAAAGCGGTTTGTAGCAAAATGCATCCAATCTTAATTAGTGTTTGGTGTCTGCCTATTTTTTTTTCAAAGACAAAAGACCGAGAAACACGCAACCTGGAAAATGCCCCAGTGCTAACTCATTCCACATCCAGCACAATTGCTATTTTCTAATGAGCTCTGCAATTTTGAAAAGAGAAGGAGGTACACAACTGAACTTACAGTACTACCTGGTATGTTGCTTTAGAAATAAACAGATGTCTTTTTTTTTTTCTTCCTGAAGAAGTTATGTCTGAGCTTGTTATATATGCACAGTATATATGTATTTGGTATAGCAATTTATTTCTGCCGAGGAGCACAGTTTGAGCAGTTGAGGTAAATATTCGAAAGCTGTTGTGATTTTGGAATCATAAAGGTTTGTTTTTCAAAGCGGTGGTGTTTGAGGACAAACAGATGTTCAAAGAGATACTGTACTGTTGTAGTGTCATGATGTGGTAAACTTACTTCAGTAGTATGCGACAACATTACTTTGTTGTGAGACAAGATCGAAGAGTGAAATAGTCACTGCAGTAGGATAGTCCATCACTAAGAATAGAGGTGATAAGGAGAGGGAAGGAGAAATGGGAGGATGGAAGAAAAGGGAGGAGGACACAGAAATGGAAACTGGGTGTAGAGGAGGATGGAAAAGAGAGGAGAAATTAAAAAAAGGAAGGGAGGGAAGTTGGGAAAAGGATGAAGAGGGGGGAGAGGTTGATGAGGAGGAAGGAGAGGAGAAAGAGGAAAGGAGAAATGAGGAAGGGGGAAGAATAAGTGAAAGGAGAGGAGGAACGAGAAGTGTAAGGAGAGAAAGAGAAAGAAGAGAGAGAAGGGAAAGAGGAAGGGGTGGATGAAGGAGGTTAGTATAGAAGATGAGCAGGCAAAATTTCAGGTTTCATCATTTGATGCATATATGTGATAATAATTGTCACTGTCCATTAGTCTCTTCATTGTAATTGGTTTATAAATTATAAATGTAACCAGCGTTGTAGCTCCTGTACATACAGTACATAGGTGGGCGAGGGTCAGAAATAGCCCACACCAGCTGTTGCATCCTGCCTCCGACCTAAATGAAGTCCTTTTGTTCCCCCACAAGTTTGCCTTCAATCACCTTAAATTTATTCCATAATTCACCATCACATTTTTGTCAGTTATGTCATCGTTACGAATTCAAACATGCAACATGAATAATAAGGTAGAACATGACTAGAATGAAAGAGATCTCTTAATCATGATGGATACAAGACCTTGTAGAGTCATTTGCTGGTATCTGGGAGGCTTCTGTGACTAAACATTTCCTTGTGCCAACCATGACTGGTGCTCCACTTAAAAACGATCAAGCACGTCGTCCGCATCTCACACTCAGATCTCTCCGGCCACATCACTGAAAGTACAAACACTGAAACTGAGAAGGTGAAAAAAAAAATCCAACGGACCAAAAAGTTTGGAATAACACTCGTGAGGTAATGGCCAGCTGCCAGGTGATAATGGGTTATGTAACTTTATCTTGTGCCATGTTCCGAATGTTCCAGTGTATGAAAGAGGTTGTAGTATCTCTGAGCAGTATAGTCATCCACAGGACATTTTTTTGTAAAATGAATGTAAAAAGAAAAGAAAGACCATCATTTGTTAGATTTGGAGTTCAACCACTGAACTTTGCAAGTTCACTTGTTGCAAATTGTGACTAATTTTGGATTTTAAAAAAAGGACTAAACAAATTATTGGCAGTGAGGTCAGAGAGTGTTTAAAAGGTAGACTAGTGCACCATTCTGTCTTTGCTTAATTTTTGGAATTTTGAAAATTGTCTAATATACAGTATAGAAACTTCAATTCCCGATTTTGCCAATGATGCAGTCTGGCTGCGCCATTCTTCAGAAATAATAAGTTGAAGAATTAAGATATGGTACTGCACAGGGAAGAAACCACTTTCATTATTAATTTGTAAAGTACACCCATTTCTGTCCTGTGTGACCCAATGTCTTCTTAAGGCTTGCAGATCATGCCCACCATACCGTAGGCCTTGTCGATCTGCAGTGCCAAGCTTTTCGGTCGTAATTTTCTAAATGCATGCCTTAAAGTTAACTCATGAAAGAGAACAATGTTACAGTAAACAGATTCGCGTATTTTCCGTTTGGCGAAAATTCCAGGTAAAAACAGATGCATCGCCATAATTCTGAGCAGAGCCCATCCATTATTGTAGCGTTCCTGGTACAGCTCTCCTCTGATGTATTGCGTCGAGGCTACTTTTAGACGTGGACCTGGATGGAAGGTAACTTGAACAGTCATTACCGTTTACTCCAATCAGTCATAAATTCCGAGGGGCTCTCATTAAAAAGTTTGCTCCATGTCTTCAGTGTTTATTTATGTTACCCCTAAATATCAAACAAGCCATTGCTTTTCTACATCCTTTTCCTATCTTCATGCCCCGTGCTGTGAGCCTTGGAGGAAGCGTCATGGGAGACGATCGCTCAGTGCCGTTGCACATACAAGCCAGCAAGCCGTGGGTTGCTTGTTCAGGGTTCATCGCTAATTCATGAAAAGAATTTGTGTTGACTATTCATTTTTGCCACAATCTGTGAGAAATTGTTATCTTACCTGTTAAGCTCAACATTGCTTTGACTGCAGTCAAACGGCTCACAACAGACCAGGATGCAATATCAGAGAGCTTATTTAAAGAATGGGGAAAAAAAATTTGATACGTTTGTAGACCTTTCACTTAGTCTTCCTACAGTTATGGCTGAATATATTTTTAATAATGACGACAACACAACTTGAGTGTTTATGTTTCTGTTTTTGTTCAGATTTCAACAATCCTTTATTGTTCAGTTTCCATATGGCAAAGTCAGGTTTTAAGTGCTTTTGGAATTGTTAGTATGTGTATGTCAATGATTTTCTCCAAAAATTATTCCAGCCATGTTTGAGTAAAGATCTGTAACCTACTTTGTCCAAGACTCCTTAGTGCATTCCTTGGTTGTACTGTACATTGTTCACTTCATTACATAGATCTGTAGGCCCTCAAATCTAACCACTTACAACTACAGATGGCAACCTACTATACTTGTATTGAAAGGACCAATCAAAGCCCTGCATTTAGTGAAATGGTGTCCACATATTTTTGCTTGAGATTTACAGTACTTTGTAAAATGTCCAAAAGGATGAGTACTTGGGAAGTTTGTCTAATCGCAGTCACTTCACTGAGCAGCTTTGATAAACTTTCAACAACAAATGCAGCCGAGAGCATGAGATAATTCCTGACAAAATTTATCAAGGGTATGCTTACAGTAAATCAAGTTAAATGGCACACTACTATGCTCTGGGCAGGTGTAAAGGTACTGTACAGTTACTGTTGTATTATGGCACAGTGTTACCTTGATAAACCTTTATGCAACATCATACAGTAGCTACTGTATACAGCACTGTACACTGTAAAAGCAGTGTTTGGATGTACATGACAGTGCAGTGGAAACTATGTACAGTAGTACCATTATGTGTCACAAAGCTGATAGGCTGTGTACATCACTGCAATGCAGTGAAAGCACAGCAAAGTACCATTTGAAGTAAGAGTTTACAGAACATCACCTACAGTAGCACTAATATACAGTACGTAGCACTTACAGGTATATATGCAGGTGCAATATTTAGTACTATAAAGTAGTGGTACATTTGCACACTACTGTAACTATAATTCATAGTAAATCACACGGTTCACATCATAGCTTATCTCCATACACTATGCTATGTTTAGTGCAATTAGTCCTTATAGTAAAATGCTAGTGCCATGTATTACTGTACAGTGAAGGACACCATACTGTAGTTTATCAATTTCCAGTGCTGTGCAGTATGTAGATACAACTGATGCAGCTAATGCAGAACTACTGTACATTGTGCGGTGTTGTATATTACAGCCAGTGGGCCTACAGCAGGATAACATAACAGTGCAGGCTGAACATGAAATTGCCAAAGGAGAACAATTGTTTAGAAATGACACTTCTAATTGTCTGTCTGATTATGTCATGAAAAATGTCATGTTTGTTTGTGTTGGTAGACCGCATAAGTGGCACTCATCTTTAAGTGTTTACATGTGAACAATTTCTTGTGAAAGATGTCCTGCTTTTTCCTAGAAGTTATTGCAAAGTGCACATAACATTTTTTAAGTCTGAGACTTGTTAAACTGTTGTTACCCTATAAATGGGATGAAACAACCTATCAGGATATTGAATTTGTGGGTGTTTTGTGCAATAATAACTCAACATTTAATAAGTCAACTGCACACTGTATACGTGCATAACTAGTACTTTTATTTCAAATGTAAGGCATAAATTTGCTGTCTCTACGATGGAAAAAAAAGTAGGTAAGTCTTTTGTTTTGACATTAGTAAATGGATATATACTAGCTTGTTTATTGTGTTACAACCACGATTCCACGAACTGTGAAAGAAAGATCAACAGGTGGCAGTATAGTAGGAACATGAAAGTATCAAATTTCCAGAATATAATGAGATCAAAAGATACAGAAGAGACTGATGTGGTAAGTTGTTGAAAGTACTGCAGTGATGTGCTGAACTTTGCCCTCTTGTCTGACTGATCATGTACCTATTACACGTCAAAGAGTGAGTGAGCAATGATTAAAAATTAATTCATTCAATGTTTGGGCCTGATGCCAACTGGCACGTGATATGTGACTTCCAGCAATTGCAACAGTAATTGAAGGCAGGCTAGAAAACTGTGTTGTCATGATGGCATGGGTGTATGGTGTGTATGTTATGCCATGGTTTGTAAACATGATATCTCAATTAAGATTTAAGAAGTGAAAAGTGTCAGAACTTCAAAGTTGATGTGTTGGTAGTGCATTGTGAATAGATGATCCTCATCGTTTTCAATGTAGGTCAAAGGTCATTTGAGGTCACCAGCCTAAAATTTACTAAGAAAGATATCTCAGCAACTGAGTGATTCTGGAACTCCATACTAGGTCAAATTAGCAGCCCTTGATAGGTAGATAATTCCTGCAATTTTTAATAGATGTCAAAGGTCATGAAAGGTCAATACAAGTCATAATTTGAAAACTTTGTAAACTCAATATCTCAATAAGGCAAAATTGCTGGAACTTCAAACTTATTGTGTTGGTCGTTCATTGTAAGTAGATGATCCCTGTTGTTTTTTTTGTAGGTCAACGGTCACTTCAGGTCACCAGAGATTAATGTCTGAAAATTTACTGTGCAAGATATCTCAGCAATTGAATGTTGCTGGAGCTTCAAACTTAGTGTGTTGATAGTCCGTTGTAAGTGAATGATCGCTACCATTCTCATGGATATTAAATGTTATTTTAGGTCACTAGATCTTAAAGTATGAAATCCAGTTAAGGAACCAAATCTCTGCCACTGAATGTTGCTGGATCTTTAAGAAATTAAATATTGATAGACCCTAATGAGCAAATGAGCTCTGTCATTTCTTTTGGAGGTTAAAGATCATTTTGAAGTCAGTCGAGACTACAGTTTGTAAAGTTGTAGAGGTGGTATCCCACCGAGTGAGGTGTTTTTGAATTTTGAAGTTGCTATCTATTTTTTCCCTTTGCTTTCTATGAATAGTGGCAAGGAATCTCAAAGTCTTTGAATTCTGGTTAAAAAATCATTAATTGGAATCAGATTTATTTGTTATGATAGTTTCATGTTGATGAAGTAATAATTTGCAGTGGTCAATACTCAATACATCCTAATGTACAAAGGTCATTTTCTCCTGTAATGTTTTCAGAACTGTGACGTGTTACCTTGAGGAGAGTCATTGTGAGGTTAATATACTGAGGTGTGAACATTGATTCAGAAAGTCTGTTCAAAACCATGTTTGAAGTAGGAGTGTACAGTATTCAAGAACTCTGCAAGCTACTTGACTTATTTAGTGGACTCAGAACCCTCCCATCAGTTATTCTTGTCACGAGCAGACTAGTTACAACACCCGTTTCATCAGAAAAGCTTCTACGCTGCTTTAATTTTCAGATTTATCAGAGTTAGGCATTGATGAACGTAAATCAAAGGCTTGGATACTAAAAATATCTAATCTGCAACATCTCATCCCCCCTCCCTACCCCCTCCACTCCATTTACCGTTTGATCAATAGCGGCTTAAATCACCGGAACGGCCATCCCTTCACTGCACGTCATCAGGGACGAACTGCTTTCATGTCTCCCATAAGTCAGTCCGTTGGTTTGTCAGTCGTGGGTGTGTACACAGTTGATCGTCTATTGATCACTTTGCTTCGTTTTGTTTACCTTTCTGGCTTTGGTTCGCTGAAAATGGGAATAGCCGGGGTAAGACGGGGCTGCATGACAGGAGAATCCTGTCACCAAGCAGTGAAATGGTAGAGCAGGAAAGACAGAAACGACTTGTTTACTGACAGATTGTGTACACATATTAACCCCAAATATCACTTGTACAATACTGTAAGTGTAGGGACACACAGAGAGAAGATGTGTTTCACTGCTTTTTTTTTTTTTTTTNNTTTTTTTTTTGCTTTTTTATTTTTTTCCCCCGTTTAGTGGATGGACTTGGGAAATTATTGTCACTCAGTTTTAGGAATTGAACGAAAACATACTGTACAGTACTGGTGATGGAGATGCCAATTTTCCCTGAATCCTTAGAGTCCATCCTGGAAGAGACTGCTATGCATATTGTTGAAAGACCTCCAGAATTGTCATTAAGCATGTAATTGCTGTTGTTTTAAGTGGTAAAAAAAAGTACAGCAGTCACAGTTAAGTACCGTCTCTGGTGTGCTTTGTACATGTAGTGGAATGGTAACACGAGTAATGCACTATTCATTTTCATTCTACGACAGCCAGTGGCAGAGGACCATTGACAGTATCTCTGTGCTCTGTTAAAAATGTGTGATAGTGTGGGCATAATGAACAAGCCACATGGACATGCAATGCTACAGTGAGCATTGCATGCACAGGTAGACTCTGTAGGTCACACAGCCTTCCGAGTGATAGAAATAGCCTCAGTACCAGCAACCCCTGCTCTGGAATCTACAGTAGCTGGCATGGGCGCTGTATTACACACATGTAGTCTGGGTGCTTGAAACTCGTAAATATAATATCCATCTATCGGTGTGGTTATTTGTCTAGAAAGTGCTGTACAGTACATTGGCGAAACCGTTTTCCGATGAACGGGAGAAAAACAGGGAAATGAATATGCGGAGGAGGATTGCTCCTTCCCTATTTTATAGGCCTATTATCCAGGATTGTGAAGTCTCCCTGAGTTTTTAATTTAATCCACAATATTTCCATCATTACATTGACCAATGAATCTCTTAATAAATGCTGTGGTTTGTATACACTGCACATGTGGATCAACCTGAACAACAACACAGATTCCATTTTATTCTGTGGTTCAAACTACAAGGAACCACCACATTCCATGAGAGAATGATGCACCCAGCGTCCATATGGGCAGTTTGCGTGTCAGTTTAAACTGACATCTGTCAGTGTTAAAGGTTTATGTGACATGCGTCTAGAAAAGGTTTGGCTTCATTCAAAAGACTCAGAGCGAATCCCTGAATGAATATCCGTTGAATTCGTGTTTACATATGTAAGAGCGTTTTTGAGGTTCGGCTTTCCGAAGTTTGATGAAGATGCTAATTCGATGATGTGGAGTGTTGCACAGTGCCGGTCTTCCTTTTGTTAGGCCTTTACATATTCTCGTAATGACTTGCCATCTGTTTTTGGTGTTGTTAAGTGATGTCAGTATTTGTGAAGAAAACACAGGCTTCCAAAATCAAAACGTCTGCAAATGTCCTTGAAATACAGTAAAGGTGAAGCAAACAGAGGAGTTACCGTAAGATGCATCATGTGAGGCTGTTTTTTTTGTATCACAGATTTGCACACTTAGCCAAAGTTAATTCATGATGCAGGTGTTGGACAAGAGTTTGCCTGTAAAATTGTCAATATTCGATAGATTTTGATGGAATTTTTTGCACCTATTTTCAGCATGTCTTATGATTATTACAGCAAACACTGCCAAATGTCATTTTGGTGTCGTTCAAGCTTTAATTAAATGTCATTTCATTTCATTTATTTCTTTGTCACAGCATGCATATTTACAAACATATAGACAATATACAAAACACAGGCTTCCAAAATTATGATTTAATACAGAAACTGACGCCCGTGAAGTTGCTTCACAAACTGTCTGACAGTATAGTTGATTACCTGTAGTGCATTAGTCAAGTGTGAGGAACTGACAAATACATACAGTATGAAAATTTACATGTCAGTTTGAAGATTTTTAGGATGGAATTACATACAGGCAAAAGCATTGGCTCATGAGTTGGTCACTGCTGCAACCTTTTACCTTAACTTGATCAAGGTCAAAATCATTTTAAATGTTAGTGGTGGGTAATTGGGAGGTAGAAACAGCTATAGTATTAACGCTACAAGTCCTTTGGCTGGTGCTACTCTTTGTTACATACAGTAGACAGTATGTTATAGGATAGCATTTGGGCGGATTTGCATTTTGCAATTGCCATGGCAACATTGAATGTGATTCTACAGTAATTTGTACCACTGTGTTTCCTCTATGACCGTGGAGAGATATTACCGTCCTGTTCCGACCATTATTTTTTCTGTTTTCTCATTGTGAAGTTTGATGTGTTACAGAAGAACATCAGTCACCTGTGAATCATAGTGTTATAAATGTAGAAGGAGAGGAGGTGCCCATGGGGGGGTAGGTGGGCAGGAGAAAGTATTCAGGAGAAATTGCAGTTGAGAGGGGAGATGGGAATTAAGGGAATGTTGTATTGATGCATACCAAAGGTCCGTGTCATTAAATAACAACATTTTCATTGAGCTTCAATTTTATCCTTCCTTTTTCTTAATTTTAATGCTTAGGTAAGTAATTTGTGGTTGAGAACCAAGAAATGGAGGAAACAACCTCAAAAAAAAAAAAAGAAAAAANNAAAAAAAAAAAGAAAGAAAAAGATAACCTTTCACTTTTTAAGTCATGAGTGTAAACTGTGAACGTGAATCCATGGGTGGACCATACCAACATTCGTAGAAATGTTCATTTGCCTTATGTTTATTACAGATGCTATCAAGTGAGTATTCCAAGAACAGCTGTGTTAACCTTTAACCCCTGTGTGTGTGTGTGTACAGTACTCTACATACCGTACCAGTCCCGATAGCGAGAAAGCAGTCAGTTTGCAGTAGAATTAAGTGTCTGCCTTGTGATAGTGATGTGCGTTAATGTTTTTACATCGTTCGGTGACATGCCTCAGTAAATCTTTCTACTCGGATGTTTACAGAAACGAGCTCTGTGTGCAGACAGTAAACACTGACTAATGTTCAATATGATTAACCAGAAATTGATAAGGATAATGTTCGCACAAAGGTAGAGAACCTGAAATGACGACTTGTTGTACAGTACGTAAAATCCCTGATCTACAAAGTTTGTTTATTTGTAACATATTCGCTGTGGAGACAAGTGCCATAATTTGTGTTTTCTGGGGAATAAATCTTCACTCGATAAATTGGTATACAGGGCTAAAAATTCATCCCAAGAAACTTGTTAACCTACAAAGTCTGTGCTAAACTGCAAGAAATTCAACTATATACAGGTACGTATACATGCATGTAAAGCACAGTACTTGTTATCTTTTGTATTACACTTGTACTGGGTCTAGAAATTTGGGGCTGCCATCGTCAGGACAATTTTGCATAGCAAACATCAAACATGACCTGCAGTCCGTCGACATTTTGGTACATTAGATCTGTCGATCACCACCTGCAGTCAGTCAGCCACTTCTTGTGTTTGTTTTGCAATCAATGCTGCTCTTCACCAAAGGAAACCAAATTTGTTTGATACTTTTGTAGAGAAGGCTATGTATGACATTTTCAATGGAAATAAATTTGATACTCAAAAAATACTGTAGTTTGTGCTGTAAAATACAGTCCCTTAATTGGTTGTCAATCGGTCGTTCATTGGACACCAAAATTCTAAAACTGAATTACTCAGGGGCTATATTACAGTACCTCAATAGTACTTGAAGTTCATGCATGTAGTGTGGTGTGGAAACCCCTCCCTTCTCTGATGTCCATATTGAGCAAATACTAGGACCAGAGAATGGCACAAAAATTTACTGATGTACAATGGTACGTCAAATGTCTCACATCTGGTACCCCAGGTATAAGACTTTCAGTACCCACATATGCAGTGAATGAACCATTCCTTGTTTTGAGACAACATATTACTTGTAATGTGTAGGTGCATCATGTTCATTTATAATCCCTTGATTTGCTAGACTTGATTTACAGGTACGTCATTTTGATCATTGAAGATAATAATTAAAGGTCCTTCCTGTGTTGAAACTTTTCCAAAGCTTGTTTTTTTTATTCTCTACTGTTGTGTTGGTGTGTAGGAGATGTGGGGGGGGGGAATGGGAGGGAAGAGAGGGATGTTAGAGGTTTTGTTTGGAATACTAATTTTCCTTTACCTTATTTTGTCTTCTTTTTTCTTTTTGCTTGTTTGTAGGTAATGCTATACCGTACATACATGTCAACCTCACTAGAGGATTTTTACACTCCTTCCTCTTGCAACTTTTATGCCTAAATTGTGTAAAAGCCTAATTTCTTGCTTTTCATTTTGTATCTTACCTTACCTACATTTCTGTTTTGATGTATATATGTGTGTTGCGAAGAAACACACATATGAAATGAAATGTACTGTAGGTATGCTCCTCATGATCAAATTTGTGAACTGTTAACAATGCAGCGTACACTCGTATTATATAATTCAGGTATTTATTACAATTCAGGTATTTATAACATGGCTGTTTGGCTGATCGGATCTTTAATCGCAATCTTTTAGTGAAGTGTCACATTTAGAGACATGCCTTTGGATCTGTTGGTTACTCCAAACATTTCCAGGCAAACGGAACATGAAACAAAGTGCCAGGCAGAGTAAATAAACTTTGACCGTTGGTGTCTGTCTCGTCTGTATTTGTTTTATTACTGCATGGGGCATTTTGGCTGTACGTTGCCAGTGCGTAAAGCTAGCATTGCATACCTGTACATGTATCCTAACAATGTACCCATGTCAATGCTGTTTGAGGATATGATGTACATCGAAGATCTGTTTGAGAATGTTCATCTACCATACATACTGTAGCAGGATGAGAAACATTGCACATCAGTTGATATCTTAACACCAGGTACCATTCTGTATAGATGGTGGGTACATGTCACTACTGATTCCCACAAGGTCCCCCCCAGCAATATCAGAGCTAACAGCCTCCTGGGAATAATTCATCCAATATCGTGTCTCATTTTGATAAACAAAATGGTCAAATTTGCTACACAAATGGAATGTTGTGTAGCAGTTTTTGAACCTACAGCATATAGTATGTGCTTTCACAGATTAAACATTGAAAACTGCCATGCAAATTTTGATGACTATAGTATTCCCTGGCCTTATCCAAAGAGAACACACATAATCTTCTATGAATGCAACATCCGTGTTATAGAACCCTGTATCTGCACTCTCAAGTGAGGTGTGTCCCTGGTTTGTAGACAGCAGCTGCCCCATGTGTAACAGTCTTCCCCACAGTTCATCTCGGAGTTTGGAACATCGGTCGCTTGTGATCCATCGTTGTGGTTCAGAAGCTCCCTGTCGTCCCTTTGCACGTAGAACATCGTAGGTAGGAAAAGTGCATGGTGCAAATGGCAAAAAAAGTGTCATGACACATACAGAGGGTATGTTATACAGTGAATGTGCAGTAATGTGTATGTTGCACAATACCAACAGGGTTGCTATGGCTTGGAGAGGGCTGTGGAAAATCACAAAATTTTGACTTCCCAGGGCCTGGAAAGGTCATGATTTTGTGTAAAAATGACAAAAGTCTTGAATTAAGTCATGAAAGTTCAGAAAAGACTGCTATTATTTTTTCTTTGAAAAAAGCTTCATATGCAAATTTTTGTGCCAGTATTCATGGATCAAATTCTTGTACGTTTTCATTTCTTGTATGATATGGTCTTGTAAAGACTGTAAGTATAAGACAGTAAAATTTTATTTCACTTAAGATGCGGGAACCCTGTTACCAACTTCTGTGCACTATACAGTGTTCAACCTCCAAACTTAGTAGCTGTTCTCCTCTGATAATGACAAATGCATCTTCTTATTGTGCAGTAAAGTACATTACCATGCACAGTGTAGGTGATCCTGTTGTGAAGTACTGCTATATACAGATGTACAGTTACTTATTGCAAGTATCACGAACACACTGTCACAGTGTACTCTGGAATTACCAGTTTTGTTTAAATTTACTCAGTGGCACTGTAGCAAAGTATCAATTGCATTTCTTGTCAATGTCTGATTTGATATTGCTCTTTTCCCCTGTGTCTTCTGAAATGAATGCCCTCTTTTCTATACCCTGCCCAGATATGTGGTGGTACTGATACAATTGAGAACTGACCTCTGTGAGATTCCTACCCTCTCATGTCAACCCTGCAGTCTCCTATAGCTCCTCTGATTTATTCCCCCATCTTATTTCATTCTCAGTGGCTTCTGACTGTTTTCTCTGACCATGAAGATAAGATTCAGTACATGTTACCCTTTGCTAAATTTACACTCTTTCCATTTTCAGATAGAGTTTCTCAAGATGCTAGTGAACAAATGAGCGGCCAAAAAAAACCGAAAAGGCAGCCATCTTGCAACCGGAAAATGATGAGGTGTTGAAGTAAAGACTGGTCAGTTATGAATATTCATCAAAAACGCAAGCAGTAGTAGCATGCGGCATAAAGACCAAACGAAAATGGCAGCCAGCTCAGAGTATGCCGCCACTGCAGCGTCGACCCCACACAGCCCGATCCAGGACCGACTGGGGCTCTTCCACGGGACCTCGAGTAGTCACGTGAATCCTGCCTTTTGGAGGGTGGGCAGACTGTCGGTGCACGATAGGTCCAACAGCGACTCCTCGTTAGCCAGACCAGAACTGATGAATCGATCAAATTTAACTGTGAGCAAGCACGACATCACGTTGAGCGAAGAAGGGAGCAGTGTTATAATTTACTGGGATATCAAGGAAGCCGTGGCTCCCACGGACTGGATCGGACTCTACCATATAGGTGAGTGAGGGTTTCATCGCTGGTTTCAGTGTGATTAGTCACTGAGTGCTTTGAACCAATGCCCAGTCATAGGTCCAAACATTGTTGTACTTTGAAGTCTTGCACATAAAAGTACAGTATGTGTCAAAAAGTGTCAAAGACACAGGGTGTTTTGTTTCCACAAGGTTACTTACTTAATGTCCAGTGTGGAGTCAATACTTTTCACAATCCTGACATTTGTATCATTTTCTTTTCCAACTATCTATCTTGAAAAATTCAGTCATTCAAAACTAGGGGATGTACAGTAGATGAAGAATGGTCTACTGTGAGGTACTGCATTATTAATCACTTGTTTCTATTACAGTCCACAGTTATGTACCTTGGTCCATTTTACTGCTGAGCTCAACGTGCCTGCTATCAGACAGTTTGCAGATAATAAAAGAATGTTTTGAGAGGCTTAAATCGTGAGATATCGTTCTATCTGATAACTACAACAATATCTTATGGATGTACTGTACATACAGTACATGTATTCTGTGTGTCAGTGTTAACAATTTTCTGTACTCCCCACTTACCTCTCTCAACATAACAGCACTCTCATCTACAGTACTGTTTTGGAATTTTTCAGATCTACAAAATCATATGAAACTTTATAGGTATTATGATGGTCATGCTAGGTATACGCTTTCAAGAACCGCACCTCATTTCTCTGTCAGCTTCCAGAACAGGCCAGTTTTAAAG
Organism: Stichopus horrens; assembly: GCA_009801055.1. Classification (NCBI taxonomy): domain Eukaryota; kingdom Metazoa; phylum Echinodermata; class Holothuroidea; order Aspidochirotida; family Stichopodidae; genus Stichopus; species Stichopus horrens. The sequence goes on along the minus strand of VJOZ01006302.1, from coordinate 14,036 downwards.
GACTCAGCTCCCTGTGACACATTTCCCAAAGACATACAGTGCATGTGCTTTATGCATGGTATGGGAAGGAACACAACAACATGAATATTTTACCAAGACTTCTGTTTGTTGTACGACTCCTGTTCATTTATTCAATTTAAGTCACGTCTCTGTGATTCCGTCCATTCATCTGGAACAACCGTCATTTACGTGAAACACTTGACGCGCTCTTGCTCATATCCATTGTGTATCAAATGCGAACTAAAGTGTGTGGCATAGGCATCAAAGACGTGTACAGTTCATTTACAGTATGTGACACAGCCTGCCATATATGTGCTGTACAGTCGGGTGATATTTTATGCCAGGCTTTCAGTTTCTTTATGAATGAGGGGAAAAGAAGTTAACCAACTTGTGTCCTGTCTTCTCATCTCTCGGGTTTCGTTTAAACTCATTTAATTCCACAAATTTGCTGTGTGCATGTCACAAAGCTCTAATAAGTCGGGCAGCCAGGACTGGACTATTGGAAAATTGCAAAATGACTCACAGCTTCATCGTCTCACGAGGCGGCAATGTACCCAACTATGCTAATAAAATCTTCCTTTCTGCATGAGGGCATTTTAACATGTGTTGAAATTACAATGATCTTTCTCACAGTGGACAAGTGTATGTACTGTAGCTGCCACTCTAGGATGGCATCTCTCCGGTGAGCCATCCACTTGAGGGCTGAGTGGTGTTACTCCTCTGGGAAAAATTACAAAATTTCAGTTAACTATGGCAACTGTAAGGTGTTGGATTTGTTATTTCATTCCTTGCAAATGATATAATATCAAACTATCCACTGTTCATCGGTAGGATACATAGTTAAGGTTAAGGTTAGTTAAGGTTAAGTAGTTAAGGTTAATTGTTGCAGTGATGTATAGATCACAATAACTGTCACTACTTTTACTGCACAATAACTGTTACTACTTTTACTGAACCTGTTTTTCTACACTGTCCCTGATGATCTTCATGACCTACAGTAGCACTGATTTCTTGTCAATGAGTGATTTCAGCTTAAAGCTGAATATGAGTCGTACTGGCAGTTGCCTGGTCATCTACTGTACCTTTGCTCTTAGTCAGGGTTTCAGGGAAGAGAAAGAAGTGGAAAAGATCGCATGTCACAAAATCTGAAAGAGATCTGTGCTCTCATCTTCTGTTTATATTTGAATATGAAAATTGTCTCAACATTTTTGCTGGCTCTCTAAGAGAACATGGTGCCCAGTCAATCAACGTTACTTGAAATCAAACAGACCAATGGGAATTGATATGAATGCGTACCCAAAAATGGGACTTATAGCATGTTTTTTTGTGGTGGGTATGACATATTCTGCAGAATTTGATTTTCATTGACAAATTTCAAGTCATATTCCAGTTTTATTGCCATGTGGCTTACTGTAATGATATAGCACTATCAAAAACCAAAGGAAAAAAAAAGAATGCCCAATTACTGTCTCCATCTTTAATCTTCATTGCTTTGTGGCTAATGTTATTCTAGTAGGTCTGTTTTCTCATCCCCTTCCCCACCTTCCTCCATTGCTCCCCACCTTCCTCCATTGCTCCCCACCTTCCTCCATTGCTCCCCATCTTCCTCCTGAAGTACAGGTTTTGCTGGATAATCCAAGATGTACTCCCGCACTGTACGCAAGTGTTTCTCCGTGCATTTCGCTTGTTACAACCCCCCACCATACAGTCTGTTGATCTATCTCCCATGTAGCAGCCAGGACTCCCTGTGTTTTAATGTACAGAATCTGCTAGCTGTACAACTGTAATTTGGGAAACCTGCACCTTGAACCCAGTTTGATTTTTGACCTTGAAGAAGTACCATGAGCATTTTCAGTGCCATTTGTGCAAACTCTCAGAATGAAGTAGCACCTAACAGCATGTGAAAATGTGATGGTATAATTAGCCTTCATTGTATTGTCATCTCATTCAAGTGTGTGAAAGTGGCAATACATTGTTCTACAATTTGCTTTGTAGGTACTGTCGTGATGTGCAATGTCACTACTATGGGTAACCACTCAATTTCCTTAATCTGTAAATTTGTGCAGTTTTTTTTCAAAGTCTCCTCCACATTGAAGCAGGGTTGGAAAACCTTGCT